>CM032637.1:23286100-23546983 GCA_019097785.1 Fraxinus excelsior
CAAAATTTAATTTTCAAATCGCTATCAAAACTATTAATTTTAACAATGTAAATATATGAAATTGACGGGCACAATTTAATTGATAAAAAAAACATCATAATCAAATAAATACTAAAAAAAACATGCATATTACATTTATTAGATAAATAATTAAATGTCAATTCTACTAATAAAGCATAGCAAATTTTTAATTTTATAACCCAAATAAAACATGTCTTAAATTTGTAAATAAAAATCCTTACGAGATAAAACTAAAAAACCGCTAAATTAAACATCACATTATTTTTATTGAGTTCCATAAATCTTGGCACTACGACTGCACTTCATCGTCCGCCAATCAACAACTCGTTCTAACCTGTAAGGAAGGAAAATAATGGGTGAGTATATGAGAATTATCAATAGGACATGAATTAATGGTGCAATCCTGAATAAAAATATTAAATCATGCATCAAAAATATCATACCGTCATATTATATTTTTGGAAACCGGTAAGAGCTCAAATATATCATATATTTGGTACTGAATGATCATTACATATAATATCATAACATATCATATCGTAGCTTTCATTAACATAATATTCATCAACAAGAAAAATAAAATTAAACGGGACTAACCACTTGCACCTCGTAATCCTACCTTGCTAGATAAAACAGTTTTTGAAAAGCATAATCCAAAATCACATTCCAAACTTTATTTTATGCCTGAGTTGCTGCTACCACTAGATGTTTGTATCTATAATTTCTTTTATTTTTATTTTTTTTGGGTAAATAGCAATTTTGTATGGTATTTAGAGTTGAAAGGAAAAAATGAATTCTTGTAGGAGTAAAAATTGTCAATTACCGTGTTTAGCCTAAATAAAAGTCATAATCACAATATTCTATACAATCAATAATTAATTCTTCCCACCCCCGGAGCATAGCTCAATTGTGCAAATGATATGAGTGAATTAGTCTCAACTGAGCTGGTAGCCGCAGTGTGAGGATTCGATTCTTACCTCTAACAAGGTTTGGAATTTGACTATTTGTGAGCACTAGTACGACAACTCTTGTATCCTGACCTAGTGATGCACATCCCGCGATTTACTTCTTCCACGATGCTCTAGGGACATGACGGTGGGGGACCATCAAGATTGAGGTTCAACCTTTAATAATTAGTTTTTCCCTATCTAATCAACAAGTCATCTCTGTCACATCCCAAAATCAAAGCAAATAAATCATTTTAAAAAAAAAACTACCTTATCTACATCTACACGTGTCTACTAACCAAAAATAAAATAAATAAATAAAAATAAATAAAACACTCCATGCACATTACACGTGGCAAAGCACATCTTCATTCAAGGTTTAAATTAAATTGCAAAATTAGTTTTTCATTAATTTCTTCAAATTGAAATATCTTGGAGCTTACTTATCCGAATCGACTTTTTCTCAAGCTTATTATACATAATTAATTACGAGCTATCCAACGAGCTCAATATTGATATATTTATCATTACTCTATCAATATTTAAATATTTGACCCAAATAAAATTGAATTTTATAAACGTATCATTTTAGTCCCCCAATTTTTCCAAAATATAAAATATATAGCACATAGAATAATTAATTCTATTATTATTGGACTTTACAATCTCCAATGTTTAAATATTTTCGTCCTTGAAAATTACATTGGATAATCGAAGAGTTCGGATACATGGTTTTAAGCTCATCTTCCTTCTCCCAAATTGATTCGTCCAATTCATGATTTCGCCATTGAACCTTGACCAGAGGAACTTCTCTATTTCTAAATTGATGCACTTTCCTATCCAAAATCATCGTTGGGGTTTCTTCGTACGATAGGTTCTTTTGTACTTCCAAAATTTGGTAACTTACGACATGATTGGGATCATAAAAATATTTCCTAAGCATCGAAATATGAGATACATTATGCACTGCGACGAGTTCAGGTGGTAAGGCAAGTCGATAAGCCACAACGTCAATCCTTTCAAGAATTTCAAAAGGTTCAATATATCATTGTCTCAAATTTTCATTCTTACCAAATCTCAATACCCCCTTCATTGGTGTTACTTTCAGAAAAACTTTATCACCCACCCAAAACTCCAAATCCTTTCTTCTATCATCAGTATAACTTTTCTATCGATCTTGTGCTGTCTTTATTCTTGCTTTTATCTTATCAACCGCCCAACTGTTCATTAAATAATTTCAGGACCCAAAATTCTATTCTCTCCAACATCATCCCAATGGATATGGGATCTGCACCATAAAGAGCTTCATATGGAGCCAAGCCTATAGTGGCTTGAAAGCTATTGTTGTAAGCAAACTCCACTAATGGTAGATGTGTTTCCCAACTACTTCCAAGATCTAAAAACGCACGCCCTCAACATACCTTCAAGAGTTTGAATGATTCTTTCTGATTGTCCATCCATCTATGGATGATAAGCAGTGCTAAATTTAAATATCGTCCCCATGGCTACATGTAAGCTTTTCCAAAATTTCAATGTGAACCGCGGGTCTCTATCTGAAACAATGGTAACTGGAACTCCATGCAATCTGACTATCTCTCTGATATATAACTGTGCGAGTTGTTCCATATTAAAATTTACTTTTATTGGCAGAAAATGGGCATACTTCATCAAACTATCAACCACTACCCAAATAGCATTGTGACCTCTTGCTGATCTCGAAAAGCCACCACAAAGTCCATCACTATGTGTTCCCATTTCCATTCTAGAATATCCAACGGTTTCAGCAGTCCTGATGGTATTTGATGTTCTGCCTTGACCTGCTGACAAACAATACATATATCTACGAACATACCAATTCCTCTTTTTATATTTCTCCACCAAAATGTATCTCAGAGATCTCGATACATTTTTGTACAGTTAGGATGTGCAGCATATGGGATGACATGAGTCTCTTTCAATATCTCGTTTCTTATACTTTCATCTTTATGTACACACAACCTTCCTCTAAAAGTCATTGCGTTATCTGCTAATAATTCAAATCCTATACGTTTGTTTGAACCAACATCTTTTTTTGATTTTCTATAGGAATGGATCATTATCATGTGGTTCCTTGATTCGATCTCAAAGAGTAGGTTGAATCATAAATACTTTAATTCTCGCTATAGCCTGAGTTGGCGGCGTGATAACTTCCAATCTCAATTTCCCAAAATCCTTTATCAAGTGTTCCTGCACTGTGGGTAAAAATGCTAACTGTGATCCTGTCTTCATGCTTAGGGCATCTGCAATTACATTAGCCTTACCCGATGGTAAAGAATTGTACACTCATAATCTTTCACTGACTCCAACCATCTTCTATATCTCATATTCAGTTCTTTCCGTGTGAAGAAGTATTTGAGACTTTTGTGGTCTATATAAATTTCACATTTCCTACCATAGAGATAATGACGCCATATCTTTAAGGCATGAACTATCGATGCAAGCTCGTTAAATAATTCTGTTCATAGTGCTTCAACTATCTCTAGGTATAAGCAACCACTTTTCCATGTGCATCAGCATACAACCCAAACCTTACTTAGATGTATCGCTATAAATTACAAATCCAGCAGAGCCTTCAGGTATCGTCAATACATGAGCCGAAACTAATCTCTTCTTGAGTTCTTGAAAACAATTTTCACATTTCTCCATCCATTGAAACTTCGCACACTTTCTAGTCAACTAAGTCTTCGCGGCCCAGTTATTCTTGAAAAACCCTCAATAAATCTCTAGTAGTAGCCGGCCAATCCCAAGAAACTGCGAACTTTCCCCACACTGGTATGTCTAGGCCAATTTGTCACTGCTTCCACTTTAACATGGTCTACTTCAATACATGGAGCGGTAACCACATAACCAAGAAAACCTACTCAATCAAGCCAAAATTCGCACTTCTTGAATTTTGCATATAATTTATCCTTCCTCAAAGTTTCGAGTACTGCTCGTAGTTGTTCTTCATGTTGTATCTTATCTTTGTAGTATACCACTATGTCATCAATAAATATTGTGACAAACTGGTCTAAGTACTGATGGAACACTCGGTTCATTAGATCCATAAATACAACTGGAGCATTGGTCAGACCAAAATGTATGACAGTGAATTTATAATGTCCATAACGAGTCCTGAAAGTAGTTTTTGGTATATCGCTTGCTACCTTCAACTGACGATACCTCGACCTCAAGTTGACCTTCGAAAACACCGTTGCACCCCTTAACTGGTCGAATAAATCTTCTATTCTTAGCAGTGGGTATCTACTTTTGATAGTCAGATGATTTAATTCTCAATAATCAATGCACATTATCATACTCCCGTCCTTCTTCTTCACAAAGAGTACTGGAGCGCCCCAAAGAGATACACTTGGTCGAATGAAACCTTTTTCCAACAACTCCTCCAACTGTAACTTCAATTCTTGAAGTTCTTTTGGTGTCATTCTGTACGGGGACTTAGAAACTGGTGTCGTGCTGAGTAAATTTTACTTGCCTATCTTGTGGAATGCTAGGCAAATAATCTGGGAACACGTCTGCAGAGTCTTACACAACGTTGATATCATTAACGGTTGTTTCTGAATGTGTGGAACCAATGATACTAACTAAGAATCCTTGGCATGATTCATTTCTCAACATGTTCTCCACTTGTAAAGCCGATATAATACGAGGTAGAGACTCGAACCTTGCTCCAAAGAAACGAAACTCTTCCTCTCCCGATTTGTGAAACAACACTTCTTTCTTATGGCATCGAATGGTCGCCTGATTGAGTCCCAACCAGTCCATACCTAGAATAACGTCGAAGTCTTTCATCTCTAAAAGGTATAAGTCTGCAAGCAGTACCTTTCCATCAATCTCCAACTTCATCACCTTAATCATTTGATTTGTGCAAAGAGTTCTTCCTGAAAAGATGCTAACCTCTAATTCATTTTTCGTTTCCACACTTGCTAAGTTAGACAAAGGATGTAGAGATAAAATAATTTGTAGCCCTCGAATCAAAAAGTACGTAACCAAGTACACCAAATAATAATAGAATACCTGTTTTCGTAACTATATTGTTAGACTTAGTGACGGAGAATAAAATTAGGTACTTCAAATAAAATTCCTGCGATCACATTCGGATTCTGCTCTACCTCATGCTGACTCAGTGTAAAAACTTAGGCCTTCCCTTTCTTGTTATTGTCCTGATTATCATCATCATTCTTCTTTGGAGGCTCAGTACAGTTTAAAGCAATATGTCCCGACTTACCACGCCGAAAATACATGTTCTTCCTAATGAAGCATTCACCCATGTGGAGTTTATTACACTTAGGACAAGGTGTAATACTTTCACTCGTCCCGCTAATACAAATTCATGTGCTTGTTCTTTTATTTTGCCAGTTGCCTTTGTCCTTGCTCTGACCATTCCACTTTCTTTTTCCCTATGACTCCTTGCTCTGTTGGGTATACTGCTCAAATGTAGTCCTCTGATATGAAATAACATGAGCCCTTTCCAACATCTCATGATATAAAGTGAAACGATGAGACATAATGATCATGTTGATCTTCGAGCGTAGTCCATTTTCGAACCGCCTGATCTTCTTAACTTTTGTATCTACCAAGTGTGGGGCATATCTCAAGAGCTACTCAAATTGCCTCTCATAATCCATAAGCGACATATCCCCTTGTTCGAGCCGCATAAACTCTGATTTCTTGAAATCTCTCAAAGCCAATGATAAATACTTTGTCATCACTTCGTCCTTAAACTGCTCCTAAGTCAGGTTGCGTTGCTGCTCTTCGGTCCTAGTGCGTGAGACAGACTCCATCAATGACTAGTTTCTCTAACAAACATAAATTTCGCGCATAGTACCTTTTGTGCATCTATACAAGCAATGTGTCGAAAGATACATTCCAGATCTCTAATCCTCTCATCAACAGCCATTGGGTCAGAACCACCGTCAAAAGTAGAAGGCTTGTACCTACGAAATTGCTCAACAACCAAAACAATTCCAGGGACAAATGGACGTGTATTCTAATGTGGCAGTTCATTTTATGGTGGAGGTACTCGATTCTATTTGCTCAACTCTTGTACCGCTCGCAAAAATCACGCATCAAATTCGTGTAAGTATGTGGTGCCATATCCTAAATTAGAATTAATTTACACATCATATAGGGGTACCAAGTCTAACATGTTATACATATACTATCGTAATACATATTATGAATTTAGTGAGGAAAAACATGCATGTCTTAAAATTTAAAAGTAGATAATTAAAAAATGTAAATTACATAAAATGTCTAGATAAATTCATCTTTTTACCCTTTTACATACCTTAGAGTCGTTGAAGGGTGGTTGTTGAGTGCCCGAAATTTTTCACATTCTTAAGAACTTTAAATTGACATCATTCTTAATGTTCACGTAAACAGTGACGGATATTGTTCACGTTGTCACTGTTCACATTTTTTTTTTCAAAACTCAAAGTTATAAAAAATACATATATGTTTACATGAAATTAAATCTAAAGTTCTAATACCAAATTGTAACAATCCAAAATTTAATTTTCAAATCGCTACCAAAACTATTAACTTTAACAAGGTAAATATATGAAATTGACGGCACAATTTAATTGATTAAAAAAATCATAATCAAATAAATACTAAAAAAAACATGCATATCACATTTATTAGATAAATAATTTAATGTTAATTTTACTAATAAAGCATAACAAAGTTTTAATTTTATAACCCAAATAAAATGTGTCTTAAAATTGTAAATAAAAGTCCTTACGAGATAAAACTAAGAAATCGCTGAATTAAACACCAAATTATTTTTATTGAATTCCATAAATCTTGGCACCACGATTGCACTTCATCGCCCGCCAACCAACGACCCGTTCTAACCAGTGAAGGGAGAAATAATGGGTGAATATTTGAGAGTACTCAATAGGACATGAATTAATGGTGCAATCGCGAGTGAAAATATTAAATCATGCGTCAAAAATATCATACCGTCATACCATATCTTTGAAAAATGGTAAGAGCTTAAATATATCATATATTTGGTATCGAATGACCATTAAATATAATAACATAACATATCATATTGTATCTTTCATTAGCATAATATTCATTAACATGAAAAATAAAATTAAACGAGACTAACCACTTACACCTCGTAATCCTACCTTGTTAGATAAAACAATTTTTGAAAAGCAGAATCCAAAGTCACGTTCCAAACTTTATTTTATGCCTGAGTTGCAACATGGGGAGAGTTGAAGGCTACATGTGGAAGAGGTTCGTTCATAATCATTACTAGCGATCTTTATCAAAAATCACAAAGTTTTTATCAAGGTTCTAGGAGTGTGAATGATTATCACAAGAAGATTTCAATGATTAGAGCGAATGTTGAAGAGGATTGGGAGGCCACCATGGTTCGATTTTTGAATGATTTGATAGGGCTATTGATAATGTGGTAGAATTACAACATTATGTAGAGTTGGAAGACATACTACATATAGCTATGAAGGCGGAAAGGCAGTTAAAGAGAAAGAGAGTAGCTAGATATCCATTGGGTTCTTCGAGTTATAATTCCTCTTGGAAATCAAAGTGGGATAACAATGGAGGTGATGGAGCTATTTCAAAGACTAAAACTGAGCTACCGAAGGGAAGGGAAGAGAAGAAGTTGCTAGCAAAGCTACACCTAAGGCGGATCCCCAATCGCCTATGAATCGAAATATCAAATGCTTCAAGTGCTTGGGATCAAGACATATTGTTTCTCAATGTCCAAACAAAATTTGGTTGATATAGCACATTTAAGAAATGAACTATGGAAGCTTGGTCCATTTAAGGTTATGAAAGTATAAGTCACAAGTTATTTATAAGCCCAATAATTTAAGACATTACGTTTAAGTAAATTTAATTACAAAGATTTGATGAATAACTGGGTTGTCACAATGGTCATCTGCATGATATTTCATATAGGCAATCCAAGTTCAAATCACCATGCAGATGTTTTTATAAAGTATTTTATAAAATTATTTTTGAAAAAATAATAAACTTCTTATTGTTGCATATTAAGAACGATTATACCAAGTTAATTGGATGGAATAATTGTTTTATTAGTAAGCATTTATTGAGATAAAAAAGAGGAAAATCATTTCTTAACTACACCTCCCCTCTAATCCGAAATTACTCTTATTTTCTCTCAAAAAAATATATATTTATGTTAAGTAAAGGTTAAAAGAATAGCAAGGATGTGAAGGAGAATGTGCACACTTTGATCAAGGAAAAGACTTTCAAAAGAAAGAAAAAAAAAAGAACATAAAAGATGAGCATATTTCTAAAAGTTTCGGTGCCATCGGGAAGCAACAACCATCGTCCAACTTTATATTGTCAAAAGCTTTTAAACGAAGGCAGGTAGATGTGCAAGTGTATATTTCGTTTTCAAATTATGATTTTTAATTAAAAGCTTGAATGAATTGGTACATTCGGGTAAGGTGCTTCGACACTGCTACAGTTTGAATGATTATTCTCTGACTCTAAGTGTTATGATAATGCTATAAAAATCGGATTTTGAGGGAAATTCCTCTACGTGTGACGGTGTAAATCTACAATTCGAAATTTCTAATTTAATAATGAAATGCACCGATGATATCTATTGAGTTTCAAACTCATGGGTTAATTCCCCTCTTCTAGGTTAATTTGATATACTTGGGGCGTGAATGATGATAGAGGATGATACAACATGCTATGGAGATGCTGGTGACTTAACGCTTTTAATTTGATTATGCAACATTTATATTTTTTTTATTTGATTTCTATCAACATTATATATGGAACTACTCTAAGAACAATTTTTTGAATAAGTTACATTTAAAAGTAGTTATATTATAGAAATTAACTTACAAGTCACAATTTACCACAAAAGCAAGTGTTGCTGTTTTTCTAAATTTTCAGCTTCTGCTCTGAAATTTAAAAATTCATAACTCAATCGTTACTTGGGATTTTTCGACAAAATCAGTGGCATTTGATAGCCTCATAGGTTAGCTACTAAATAAACTCATAATCATGTCAATCCGATGTCGGTAGAATTTTATATGTTCCTTAAAGTAAAGTGCACTGGGTAGTGTTGCTGTTTTCAGCTTTTGTCCTTGACTTTAAAAATTCACAACTCAATCGTTACATAGAGTTTTTGGACAAAGCCTATGGTGTTTGATAGTCTCATGGATTAGCTACTGAATAAGTCAAAATCATGTCGATCCAACATCCATAGAGTTTTATATGTCATTTTAATTAAAATGTGTTGGGTTAATACCTCATATGCTGCTGACGGAAGCTAATTTTTGGATATGTCATAATATAAAGAATTTCCTACTTTACTATAAAAGTTCATGAAGTTTTGAGGTCGATAGCTTTGCAAACAAATTTATTTTTGAAATTGTCACTGAAATAGAAAACAAAAGTAGCAACATTTATTTTTCATTTTCTTCCAAGAATTTTACGTCAATAATGTGACTTTATTTCTAAGAAATTATTATATAATCCCTTAATACGAAATGATGTTATTTAGAGTTAAATAATTCTTGAATTAAATTTTTATGTTCTCTGCAAAAAGTATAATTAATTATTTTATTAAGTTTACGGTCTACAGGCAAAGTAAAGTTAATTTAGTGACATTTCAATTCATACGGGTCGGGGCATTACAAAATTGATTTCGTACCTAGAGCTATCATTCTGAACATGCCAGCTTATCGAAGTAATCTTGGAGAGACCAATGAACTTCAAAGACAAGTAGACGAATTGATGAGAAAATGACGTGTGAGGGAAAGCATGAGTCCATGTGTCGTGCCATGCTACTTGTGTCGAAAAAAGATGAGACTTGGAGGATGTGTATAGACTGTCGGGCGATCAACAACATAATGGTAAAATATCGTCACCCTATACCTATGTTAGATGCGTGTTCGGTAGAGATTAAAATCAGATTAAAATTGAAAAATTAGTCGTTATTGTTGACTTTTATTAGACGAGTGGGACCCAATAACGGATATATTTTCAATTTTAATTGGATTTTAAGCTTGGCCAAACATGCTCTAGATGATATGTTGGATGAATTAAATGGATCGTGCGTGTTTAGAGATCTAAAAAGTTAAGGAGAGGGGATGAATGGAAAACTGCTTTTAAGACTAAGTATGGTTTATATGAGTGGTTAGTCATGCCATTTGAACTTAATAATGCACCTAGTACATTTGTGAGATTAATGAATCATGTCTTGCGTGCATATATAAGTAAATTCGTAGTAATTTATTTCGATGATATTTTGGTATATAGTAAGAATTTAAATGAGTGTATAGGACATTTAACACGTGTACTTGTGGTCTTAAGACAAGAACAACTTTATACTAACTTTAAAAAGTATTGAGTTTGTAATTTATAGCATGGCTTGGGCTATGTTTTGATGAATTATGGAAATGTGATTGCTTATGTCTCGAGATAATTGAAGTAGTATGAGCAGAACTATCTAATGCATGACTTGGAGCTTGCAGTGGTAGTTTACACTTTAAAGATATGGCATGGCGTCACTATCTGTATGGATGAAAGTGTGATATCTATATAGATCACGAGAATCTTAAATTCTTCTTCACACAAAAGGAATTGAATATGAGACAAAGAAGATAGTTAGAGTTAGTGAAGGATTATGACTATACAGTTCTTTACCATTTGGGTAAGGCTAACGTGGTTACATATGCTCTTAGCAAGAAGATGGTATTGCAGTTGGCAACTTTACCCATGTTATAAGAACATTTGATAAAGGACATGGAGAAATTGAGATTATAAGTCATCACACTACCAACTCAAACTTCAGTGAGAATACAGGTGTTAATGATTCGACCTACCGTAATGGATCAAATCAAGGAAGCACATAATAAGGATCCATTTCTGCAAAAGATTAAACCTAATGTTAGTACAAACAAACAGCTAAGATTTGAAGTAGCTACAGATAAATCATTGACTTTTAAAGGAAAGTTGTGTATTTCTAATGATGAAAGTATAAGAAACGAAATATTGGGAGAGACTCACTCCACCCCTTATGTTGTACATCCATGCAATGCAAAAATGTATTGAGATCTTCGATATACATTTTGGTGGAGAAACATGAAAAGAGGAATTTGTTTGTTCGTGGAAAAATGTATTGTCTATTAGTAGGTTAAAATAGAACATCAAAGGTCATCGGGACTATTAAAACCATTGGATATTTCCGAATGGAAATGGGAACACATAGCGATGGACTTTGTCGTAAGCTTTTCGAGGTCAGCAAGAGGTCGCAATGTTATTTGAGTAGTGGTTGATCGTTTGACAAAGTCGGCCTATTTTCTGCCAATTAAAGTAAATTTCAGTATGCAACAACTTGCACAGTTATATATCAGAGAGATAGTCAAATTTCATGGAGTTCCAATCACCATTGTTTCTCATAGAGACTCGAGGTTCACATCAAAGTTTTGGAGAAGCTTACAAGAAGCCATGGGGAAGAAACTCAAGTTTAGTACTGCTTATCATCAACGGACGGTTGGACAATCAGAAAGAATCATTTAAATTCTTGAAGATATGTGTGAGGGCATGTGTTTTGGATATTAACGGTAGTTGGGAAGCACATCTATTATTAGTAAAGTTTGCTTACTAATAGCTTTCAGACCACCATAGGAACGACCCCATATAAAGCTCTCTATGGTAAAAAGTGTAGATCTCCTATCTATCAGGATGATATTAGAGAATACATCATTGAACGAACAGTTGAGGCGGTTAACAATATTAGAGATAGAATAAAAAAGCACAGGATCGATAGAAAAAGTTAGGTTGATGGTAAAAAAAGGAATTGGAATTTAGAATGGGTGACAAGGTTTTTCTAAAAGTAGCAATAATGAAGAGTGTATTGAGATTTGGTAAGAAAGGAAAGTTGAGACCACGGTTCATTGGACCTTTCGAAATTCGTGAAAAGATTGGTATTGTTGCTTACCGACTTACCTTACCATCTGAACTCGCAACAATACAAAATATGTTTCATGTTTCGATGCTCAAAAAATACATTCATGACCACAATACATGGTAAGTTATCAGACATTGGAAGCACAAAAAGACTTATCATAGACGAAGCCCCGATGATGATTTTGTATAGAAAGGTGCACCAATTAAGACATAAAGAGGTGCCCTTGATCAAGGTTCAATGACAAAATCATAGACTTAGCAAATTAACTTGGAAGTGAGTTTAAAACCAAGTATCCAGAACTCTTCAATTAGCCAAGGCAAATTTTCAAGGACAAAAATATTTTGAAGGGAGATTGAAAAGCGTCGAATAATTCATAGAATAGAATTTAATTGTTTTATATGCTATATTTTATATGTTAGAAAAATGGGGGATTAAAGTGATATATGTATTAAATTCAATTTTATTTGGATCAAATATTTAGATATTGATAGAGTAATGATAAGTCTATCAATATTGGGTCCGTTGGATAACTCATATTTAATTATTTATTTTAGACACGAGAAAATGTTAATTTGAATAAGTTAGATCCAAGATATTTAAGTTTAAAGAAGTTGTTATTAATTAATTTTGATTCCGTATAACTCCATCCTACTAAAAATTCAATTGTCTTTTTAACTTAAATACTATGCATTTACCTCTTCATTCTCACATCAAAATATATATACACAAATACACGACATCAGTAGTATAGGCAGAAAATAAGTATCGGAAACGTGCATTATTTTTCTTTCGAAATTTGATTGATCTAACGAAGTAGGATTACGAGATACAAATGATTTGTCTCGTTTAGTTATATTTCTTCATGTTGATAAATATTATGCTAATGAAAGATATGAAATGAAATGACAATTCGGTACCAAATATATGATATATTATGAGCATTTATCAATTTCTATAGATATTATATGACGGTATAATTATTTTGATACATGAATTAATATTTTTATTCGGGATTGCACAATTATCCGTGTTCTACTAAGTATTATCATATACTCATTGTTTTCTCCACCTCTCACAAGTTAAAATATGTCATTGGTTGGCCGACAATGAGGTGATGTCATTGGACTGACAACTTAAATCAGGTGTAACGTGGCTGAAAATTTAAAGTTATCTTTATTTCTTGGACTTTCTTTCGAAATTTGGAACAAAAGTTGTTTGAATTTAAAATTATGTACGATGACTTGATGAGTTCAAGCTTAAATAATAATGTTGATTTAGTTTTTAACCATATAGTGGGTATTTTTGGCAAAATAACTTATGGTCTCCATAAATGATTGGTTATAATAATTGTCAAAAAAAAATTAATGTTAATGTAACCAATGATAATTATGATTTATCCATAAATAAATAAAGGATTTGCAGATTTTCTGTGTAATACAACAACAGGACTACAATAGCATCATCAGTAACGGGTATCAATTATGCTTTTACTTGCGGAAGAATCAAAAGGCACACAAATAAAGTAACTATGGTGATCCTATTCCCTACATTCTAATGAAGTATCCACTGGTTGCTGTTCAAGAAGGTTAAGGATCGAAATTCACGTTTATAGCAACAGCATGCTTTCCAACTTCCACTAACCGGGACGGAACTTCCTTGCTATAAATTTCATCCTATTGCTTTTGTTTACACAAAAACAAAAGGCAGCTTGGAAGCTGTGAAAAGTTTTTAAAGGCATGCCATCACATATGAAATATCAAAACCAGAAAGTCCATTTCCCAACAGAACAGGAGGGTAAACTGAATTGAATCGACGTAAATTTGTACACACTCAATCATAAGCCTTCTCCCAATCATCCACTACATCATCGGACAGCTCGGTGCTAGTCCCTTCTTGCAGTGCAGGCAAATTTGAACCACTACCTTCAGGGTTAGTGCCCGATGCAGAACTATTTTCCGGCTGCTTCAGAAGATACTCTTTTTTAACAGAAGCAGCTGATAATTTCGAGGTGCTTTCAGATTCCAGAACACTCCACATGGCTGATGCTGCAATTGGAGCTTCCTTCCCCTCCAAGTTAGAATCAGTAGCAGTTCCTGACCACTCCTCAGCACCCCACAAACCGTCCTTCCAGTCAGAATCCTGCACCACCGCTTTCTTCCATGGATTCCCTTTCTGGGATGCCATACCACTTCCATCATTGGATGCCACAGAAGATCCCCAAGTTAATGCACATGAAGTTGTAGCTGATGCACCACCAATTTGAGGAACTACAACCGCTCCATGATACACAGATCCCTGATCTAATCTCCTCATAGCAGTTGCGGCTCGGGCTGGATCACTGAAGACAGCCAATGCATTCTTATCATTCAACCAGGCTAGTTCACATTCCCCACCAAACCTAAGAACCAACGCACTGATATCTGAATCCCTAGGCATATCGAAAAGAGCAACAACGAGTCTAGGATCCATGTCGACCAGAGGATCAAAATTTGGTGGTTGCAACATGCTACTAGGATTAGAACATTTTACTCCAAGCACACGAGCTGGAGCTTTGGACTTGGTTGTAACATGAACGACAACAAATCTTTTTGGCTCCCAACCAGCAACATTCACAGAAAGCTTCCACCTTTCTGCTATCAGCTGAACTGCATCCCTCTTTTCTTTCAACATCGGGCAGAAAACATGGACTTTGAGAGCATTGACTCCACCTCTACCTCTGCCAAGGACCAGATATTTGCATCTCTCTTCCACAGACAACACCCACTTAGGGTCACGTCTGAGAAGTTCTGACAGCACTTCAGACATTGGCATACTGTCACCAAAATGAAATGAGTCCAAGTTTGGGGAAGTAACTCTGAAAGCATCAGCAAGAACCTTTTTACGCTCCGTCTTTGTACATTCATCATCACACATGAGCTTCCTCTGAGAAAGAGGAATTCTCTTGCCATTTTCTTCTATTGGCTGTAGAGGTACGGGCAACTTTTGGATTATGGAGGCTTCAAGAACAATATCAACATTGTACCCTCCGTTGCTACCTCCAGCATCACAGGGAACAGTAGCAGTTATTCGGCCACAAGAACAAGTGATTGTAACGGAGAACTCACACCTTACATCAGGACATGGAAAGGAAGGATGACAAGGGGCAGTACACGTATGCCTGCAATCACTCCTTGGAGCACCACATGTCTGCCCACAAGAAGCTCTTGCACGGGTAGTTGATCCAGCAGAAGAATCACAGGGCAGTGGATGACACGTTCTAGAGCATGCATGCAAGCCACATTGCCTTGTCTTGCCACAAAGCTTATTGCATCTAATATCCTTGGACCCACAAGGAATGTTCCTGAGGACGACATGCCTACCAACACACTCCTTTGCTATAGGAACTGAGCACAGTGGGCACTCCCCAAAATGGCAGCTATGAGAAGATGGATGACCACAAGGCTGAGGAACTGAGCAATGGTATTCACATGAAGGGGCAGGCGTACCACAAGACAGTGGAGGAGGAATTGAAGTTCTACCACAAGCACAAGTCAAGTCAGTGAAAATTGTCTCCAGACAGGGAGGACAATGACCACAGTGACACAGTGATGTGCAAGAATGCTGTCCACACCTTAGCTTCTTTTCACATGGCATCGAGCACAAATGTGGATTCCAATCAACAGAGGGACTATTGTTAGAATTAGAAAGTGGGCAGCATCGTTCATTGCACCGATGCCTTCCACAGTTCTTCTTCTGACCACAAGGTTTATCACAAGTAAATATCTCATTCCCTGTAACAGTTTTGTAGCACTCAACAGTTCGAGAAGTTGAGCCACAGCGACATTTTTGGCTGATGAGCACAGGACACGGTGGACAAACACCAGAATGACAGACATCCAGGCAGCTATGCAGTCCACAAGGGAGAATCTTGCCACAGATCTGTGAACAAGTTGGAATCAAATCCAAACAACTCTGCCTACTCTCCTTTAAACTTGTCTTACCACAGCAGCAAGTCTCAATCTTGCTTGGCAAAAATTCACATTCCCCACATGGGCCAGGGTGGCAGATTTCAGGGCAGACATGATTTCCACAGTTAAGTTTCTTCTCACAAATTGAGCTGCATGAAAACACACCATCTTCCACCTTGAATTCTCCCTTCACAACCATATCTCCACAAAGAACAACTTCGGTCTTCTTCTTGCAGAAACAAGCGGCATTAACAAGAACCTGGCACGGATCGCAAGGACCTACATGGCAGACCCTTTCACAATGATGACGCCCACAATCAAGAAGCTTATCACACCTCTGCCCACAAGTGAGAACAGACTTTCGATCAGAGCATCTCGTAGTAATAACTTTCTTTTTACAAGGGCACATACATGGTGGAGCAAAAGCCTTGCAAGGGGGACAAGGACCAGGATGGCATTGCAAAACACAAACATGAGGACAAAGATCATCTTTACTTGTACCAGTACCAGGAACTTCTTTCTCCAATGGCTTTCCACAAGGCTCTCCACACGAATGCGGTGTCAAATACAAATCTGAAGGTGGATCGGGTCTCTTTCCACAAAAGCAGACATACCGAATCTCCTTAGATGACATGAGCTGCACAGATTGGCATCCGGGGCAACGCCAATTAAAACCTCGATCCTTCTCGGCTGAAAAATCAGTAGAAGTGGGAGCCCTGGCCCATTTCTTAATGCAATTCAGGTGAAAAATTGAGTAACAGCTGGAGCAGGACCAGATGGGTGCTGATCTCCTAACCATATCGTAACATATCATGCATTCGACTGATCCCTTTAAGAGCTTCTCCTGAATTTCCTGCACAAGCTGGGGCATGTTCATGTTCTTCGACACCTTAGCTTTCTGTTTTTGACTGTCCCTCTCCCTCCCTCTCTCTCTATCCCTATCTATCCACTGATTCACATACTGACTAGGGTTTCCTCTTGCCACATGAACCCTGTTTTGATTCGGAATTATAGGTTGAACCCTATGAATAGGCTCCCCAACATTTCCCTTGTCATTCCCATTTCCATTTCCACCTGCGCTCGAACTATTGACGTTATCTGTCGGGCTTAAAACTGAAAAGGGTGCGGTGGCAGCAGAACCACGTGGGACCCACTCGCGACGGGGACCTTGAAAACCATTGTTTCTAGGTCGGTTATTATTATTCTCCCTCCTGCTGTTTTGCACTGAAGAGCTCATATTCTGACGTGTGACACTCCCAAAATTCCTTTCCCCCGACAGTGTAGAAACAGATGCTTCCAGTAAGTAGAAACAGATGATTCCAGTAAACAGAACCCTATCTTCAATCTGAAATGGTAACAAAAAAACAAAACAAAACAATCAGATAATAGTACAGAATTCTCACAAATTTTAATGACCGTAAATACCTACTAACCAAATAAGCCCCAATAGTGATATTGAAACCCTAATTCTCATTTTCAATGATACATACTATTCATTTCACAAAATTTAAGCTCAGTGCAAATACTTCAAACTGTCCGCAATAATCACATCCCAACTTCCAAGCTAAAATAAGAAAAATATTAAAGTCCGCAAAATTATTATTCAAGCCCTAATTTTGATTTCTATCAACTCAGCGCATTTCTCCGAATTCAATCTCAATACAATTACCTCTTGAGTATCGGCATATATGCTCACACCCCAACTTCTAAACTAAAACAAGAAACATAAATATTAAATACCCACTAATCTAATAGTCCCCAAGATTGATACTCAAACCCTAATTTTCACTTCCTATGATACAGACCATTCATTTCCTAGATTTAAGCTCAATACAAAAGAACTCTCGTTATCCGCATGTATACCAACATCCCATCCTCTAAACTAAAACAATAAACATAAATGGAATAGAATCGATAAATACCTGATGCAGCAAAACCGGAATATGAAGATTTTGTTTCCTTCTTTCTTCCTCCGGTGGATGATAGATTTTCCAAACAGTATATAATTAAACGCGCTTGCCTTTTGTATATATTGTCCTCTATGAATTGTTGGGGAAACTTATTTTTCCCCTTTGTTCTTGATAGAGAGGAGCTGATTGGAACTATTTATAGAATGGGGCTGCTGTGTAAATAAATGTATAGGCTTGGGGCGCAAGGCGGTTGGATTGGACCGGCTTCCGTGAAGCGCCATATGTGCTTGTCTTCTGTATATGCGTGTTGCCCAAACTAGCATTTTTTTTTTCCCTCTATTCTTTGACCACGAAGAGAAATAAATAAAATAGTTCGGAGATATTTGTAAAAAAGAAATGTTTTTTAAAAAGATGTGCCATTGAAAAATTTGAAAAATAAAAATTATGGTTTAATTTGAATAACGAGGGGAGGGAAGAAGGAGGAATTGAAAATAAGTTTAAAAAAATAATTTTCGAAAATAAGTTATGTCAAACAAACCAATTTTATATATACATTTAGCATATATTTGATTGTCATTATTTCCAAAACCAATATTTTGAATAGTGATTTTAAGAGAATTTGTGGTTAAAAAATAGAGAGTTTTTTTTGAATTTACGTATAAAATGTTTTGTTTTATTTGTCAACATTCCTACACGATAATCATGTTTAACTGGTTAGATATTTTTTTGCTGAAACGGTTCACTATGCTTTTGCCCCTTCCTTTTCCTTATATATGGGTCGACTTTCAGTGGCGGACCCACACCCGGCGAGCCCTGCCGGCCGCCTGTGCTGGATTCGCCGGAACAGTTTTTTTCTTTTTCTTTTGAACAATGAACATATGTTTTAATTATATACCTGGTATGTTCCCTTAATTTCAATAATTCCTTGTAGTTTAGTTGGCTAGAAGTTGTTTTTTCACACAAGAGGTCCTAGTTTCAAATCCTTTTGCCAACATTTTTAATGTTAAATATGTTTAAATCTACAAATTTTGCCAAAATAAATGGAAGAAGGGGTGGTTTCGAACCGGTGACCCCTAGTTTTGGATATTGGACGATGACCATGCACTCTTGAAATTTGGTATAAATTTTACCATAATTTATATGTTACATATTAGCGGTTTAATGCAATTGCAAAAATTTAAATTCATGTGATTCATTTGAATTATACAAAACTTGAGCACAATATCATTTGGTGAATATTGTTAATTTTTACAACAACATTATAAATGTTCAGTTTGAACAAAATAATTGTTATAATTAAATTATAGACCTCGTTTGAATTCATTTTTTTTTTCAAAATATATTTCTCTCTTCTTTCAACCGCACATTTTTCAATAAAATAATATTATATGCAAATTCAAAAAAATTCTTTATTTATAATTACATGTTCTCCATCAAATTATTATTCTAAAATACATTTTTTGAAAAAAAAAAAAACAAATGGGTATCAAACGGGGCTTTTAATATTTTATTGCTGACAACGGTCGACGATCTACGGACTACGGTCGCTCGTGCTGACTCGAGTTCCTGGGTCCGCCACTGTCGACTTTCATGGTTCATGCATGACAATGGTTGTCTTCAATGGTATGTACTATTATTGATTTAGATTTAAATAGTATTTACGATGGAATTCTTTAAATTATATGTGAAAGCCAAGTTGATCTAAAATAAATGTTAAAACACAAACGGTTGTAGGTTTTGATCATTCAGTCGCAAAAAGTATATATATATATAGGAAAAGATGTATAAAACTTAATTTGATTTGTAATAGGACCCCTATTAAAATTTTAGAAGAAATGCCAATTCCAAAATTTTCACTTAGTTGTGACAATCATAGTCCCAAATATTTTAATTAGTTGCAGTTGGAGGATCGTCCATTTCTACATTTGTTGACCAAAAAAACTGACTTTGATTATATTTAAATCCATTTTAAAAAGGTAAAATGATTAATTTATATTTTTATCAAAATAATTCAATAGAAAAAAAAAATAGCAATCTACCCCACGTCCAATCCACTTTATCTTCTACCCCTATCCAACCCCAAAATTAGGACTGGCCAAAACTTTCAACTGCTTCAAATGGTTCGGTTTGATTTTTCTCAAGTTAAATATCTAAATGGATATCATAATTGAGAATCAACGGGTTTGATTCGATTCTCGGTTCCAAATCAAGAATTGAATCTCTCTAATTTTTTTTAATTTGTTATATTAAATAAATTAAATTATTTTAATTTTTTCTACATAAATTTGTCAACTAATTAATTAAGACTAAAAATATGATTTTCTTGTTTCATTTGCCAACTAATTAATTGAACCCGAAATATCTTTTTTTTTCTATTTTCAGCCCAAACCCAACTTTGTAATTCAAATTTTAAAGAATCAAAATTAAGTGATACTCACTCCGTCCCATTTATATAAACTTACTTTCCTTATTTCTTGTTTCAATTATATGGTCATGTTTTTTTATTAAGAAAGTTTTGTATTTTTATCAACTAATATGTCCTTATTTTTTTAATACTTTTAATAATAATTTACTACTAATTAGTTATAATTAAATGAGGGTAAACTAGAAAAGTTTTTGACAAAAATATTTAAGATTTTTAATTCGTGTGAAAAACAAAACAATCTTATATAAATGTGATGGATGGAGTATAAGTTTTTCCCAATCATTCTACCATTTCTCAAATAATTGAAGCTGAGTGGTTGTGTATCTTAATCTTACCTATTTTCCTGGTCTATTTGTTGAATCTTCTCACTTCATCTTACCATTTTTAGTGTAATTACTTAGTTTTGGGTAATTTATATACAATGGTGAATTAATCTTATTAGATAACTTGTTATTTGTATATTTTTAAATTGAACTGCATTATTTTGTAAGAATTAGTTCAGTTGTACTGTAAGCGTTAAAATTGAAGGGGTCATTAGTTAGATTAATGTAGTATTATTATAAATATTAAAAATTTACTTATGGTACGGAATCGAATCGAATTGAATAATTACACGAATAAAGTTATTTGTACAATATTTGTTAACAACTTTGTTGGCAATTCATGTATTGTTAAAATCCGCGCTATTGATTTAAAAAATAATACTTTTTAAAATGAATGGTATAGATTCTTGTCAACTCATGGTTGTCAACGAAATTGTAAACAATGGTTGTACATGTAGCATGACTATAATTAAATTTCGATCATGTTATATGTACATAATGGTTGACATAACGGTTTGCATCCATATAAGTTATAGTTTTTAGTACATTGTTTAACAGCACATTTTTCTAATCAACTACAAGATTTTTTACACAGGGGGATATTAATCAAGGTATACACTTTGTGTGTATAAGTACTTTAATCCATTAAATTTAGACTCGACGGTTCCACTTACTAAATACTCAAAAACTCTGGTTCGATTTGCTTTTCTTTAGAATCGAATCGAATTAGGCCATATCCAGTCCTACCCAATACTTGAAAAAATTAACCCTTCCATCTTGTCACTGCCACTACATCGGTGAAGCTGGTAAGCGCACCAAATTCGAACTCATTACTGTTCAAATTCATATGTCCCTTGATACTACACCCCTATTTGATAATCATTAATTGGGGAAAACAAAGTTTTGAATATTGTTTTTAGAAGAATATGTGATTAAAAAATAAGAAAACGTTTTGAGTTTACTAGCAAAATATTTTATTGTGTGGATATATGGTTGAAAATGAATATGTGAAATAAAAAGTTAGAAAATAATGATGGTCAAATAGCAACTACACCATGGATTCTGACAATAAAATAAACATCCACTTAAAAATACAACATTACATTACACCGTAGGAAACTAAGCAAAGACAAACTAAGGATGACAATTCGAACTATTAAAATCGAAAATCGTGGTTAACCGAATCGAATGGAGCGAAAAAAAAAATCGAATCAATGGTGCAATGGGATGGTTATGGTTTTGATTTTAATGACCTGGTTCGGGGTGAGGCGGATATGGTATTTAGCGACGGTGCCCCGCCCTGAACCGATTATTCGCTAAAAAAAATTAATTAGACAATTGTGTTTTCTATTATTCTTTCCCAAAATCAATTGGGTAATTTTGACATTGAGCTTCCCCAAAATTCTAGCCTAATTAACATTACTAGTAAACCATTGACTCAGTAACATAACTCTAACCCTACACATTAAAATTAAAAACCAAACTTACAAAACACTCGTCCACTCAACCAATGAATCAAATCAGATCCGTCGACGCTTTGCTGCCTATACCTCAGTTTCAAATTGTAGTAATCAGCAACGAAGTCTACCATCTTGTGAGCACACTCCCTGAGTCCATTGGCTTCAAACCATCTTCCATGTACAATTCAACAAAACTTTGATACATTATACTTGATTGCATTTTCTTTATAATGTTATTTAAAATATATGATGCGTGACCCAGAAAATGTTATTTTTAGTCTGTTTTGCTTGCTAGTTTATGCGTTCTTTAGTTTCTCTATATTAATAAAAAAATAGAGAGTCGAATTGTTAATTTGGTTACAGAATTAATGTGGCTTTGTGCTGATATTATTAATGAAATTTCAGAATTCAACATATATTTTGGGTTATATTGTTTGTGAGAGCTTGGTAATTTACCAATCCAACTAGAAGAATTATTTTTTATTTCTACTTTTACTTTTCATATATATGTCAAGCAGTTTTTATTTTTATAGTTACTGTCATTTGCATTTGTCTATTTGATAGGTACAGTGGATGGTTTAAATATCCCTTTTTAGTGGGTCAGAATAAATAATTTTGATTTTCTACAAATGTAGAATATAAATTTATTTTATGTAATAGTGTCTAAGAAACTTTTGTTTTACTACTTTAAGCAGGTATTTTCAATTTGTGTAATTAATATATCTTTTTGAAAAGTGATTGAAAATACTATAAATACATTCAAATTGATTGCATTTTCACCAAAACCACGGCTGAAACCTCAATTGACGTGTTTTATTTTTCATGTAATCAGATGTTTTGCCATGGGTCGGCGTCTTCTGATCCGATTCCTCCTGCTTCAGTTGGAAGTGCTTCAGTTGAAGTTAGAGATACCGCTACTGGCATTCGAGATGATGCATCAAGTATACCGTGTACTTCACGAAATCCAAGCGAGGTAAATGCAAATCCTACTCATATAGATTTAGGTGATGATGAGGAGCCGACTGAGGAAATTAGAAAAAGAAAATTGACCTCTACAATAGTACAATGTGGCAGTATTTCAAGAAAATCCTACCCTTATTTTGAGTTTTGACTCTTGACCTATGTCTAGTAAGAGTTGTGGGGAAGAATAAAGATTGACATATACTAGCAAGAATCTTGACCTATGTTCATAATATTGTTTGTTAAATTCAAATTTTGTATTTGAAAGTTGGGATATTAGTGATGGCAAAAAAATTCGCTTCGCCCCAAATGGGGCAAAATAAACGCACCCCGACAGGTTGGCGGGGCGGGGCGAGAATTGCCGCCCCGCCTTAGGTCACGGGGTGGGGCGAGGCACCATCGCCCCAAACCCGCCCAGTGAAGAATAAAAAATAATAATTAACGATAAATTAAAAAAAAAATTAGTTAATTGAAATTTTTTGAAAAAAATAAAATAAAATAAACGGGGCAAGCTCGTGCCCCACACCCGTTCTACCCCTTCTAAGGCGAGGCGGGGTGAAATGGGGGAGTGGAGGGGCGAGGGTGCCCCGCCCTTACCTGCCCCGTTGCTATCTTTATGGAATATTGTTTGCATTTTCATTTAAGATATTGTTTGCTAAATTGGTTTAGTATTTTATTTTTGTTTTTATTGACTTTTTTCATAATTTTTTTTTCAATTTGACGGTTGGAGTTTGGACTCATAAAAAATAATTTATTCTCGTGGTTATTAACCGAACCGACTTACGTGGCTATGATGCGTAGGGCTAATCGTGGGTCAGTTCAGTTCCAAAATTTTTGGTTATTTAATAAATGAAACCGTTGTGTCCAAATATAATTATGGAACCTTAAGGTTCCGTTCGGTTCCGTACCATAATTAGATTTTTTAACATTTACAGTAACACTACATAAATATAACTAATAACATTTCATTCATAACTTTTACAAATTAATGTAGCTCAATTCAAAAATATATACATAACTAGCTATCGAATAACATTAATTCAATGCATAAAAATACCAAACAGTAGTTATTAATATTAAAATATCGGTGATCCATATCAATAATTCATTTGCTTAGAATTTTATCTCATTTGAAGGCTTTAAATTTAATGAACAAATTCAAATAGTCATGTAATTATATCAATTATTAAGATATAATTATGGGGAAGGTCCATAATCTTTACAAAAACTGCAAATGGATCTCAAACTCCACTATTTCTCGTCTTTAAAATGGGCTAACGAGTTTTTAAATGATTTGGGCTTTAAAATTAAAATTATGAAATGATCTGATTTATTTAATTAATTTGTGAATTTATTTAGAAAAATAAAATAATTTAATTAATTCAATAAAAAAAATTATTTAGTTTCGGTTATTGGTCTAGACCCAAGACCAGACCCAAACACATCGATTCTCGATTGGGGTACCCGTTCGGGTATTTAACTTATGAAGAACTTCTCTATTCGATTCGGTTCGGTTCGGATTTGAGACTTTTGTCCAGCCCTAATGGTGAGGTTATGGTATGACCAAAAGTTTGGTGGTGCGGTTATGATTTTGACTGAACCGACCACGAATCAAACCGTTGTCATCCCTAAGACAAATGCAAGAAATTCAGGTGTAGATAAAAAAAAAAAAAAAAAAACAAGAAGCTCTCCTCCAAGCATAATCCCGCTCCAATTTTCCGGCTTCTTGTTTAATGTTACTTAATTCAACTTTATATTTAGATCATCACAAATAGTGTCATATATTTTTATTTTCTGTCTCTACAAATAAGATTCGAGAAACTATCACACTCACAATTTAGAAACAAAAATGGATTCTGGATTAATTGGCTGTGGTTGGGTGGTGATGTGTGTGGTTTGTATATTAGGCGCATATTTCATCGATATTAAAATCAGATTTTTAATAGATTTTGATAAAAAAAAAAATGGAATGTGTGATTGAAAACTTGTAGAATTCATAAAATATGTGATTAAATTTAATTGTTAATTTTGACTTCAATTAAAATCTGAATTTTAATCGATATCAAATAAGGACTAGGTTTTGATTTTGGTTCTAGGGTGGGGTGGGATAGTGGAATAGCGGTTGATAAAGAAGATGTAGTGGGTTGGGGTAGACGGGTGTAGGGTGCAGATTTCCCTTCTTTTTTTTTAATTATATTTTAATTGTATTATTTGACAAAATATAAATTTATCCTTTTATTACCTTTATAAAATTGATCAAAATATAGTCAAAATCAACTTTTTTTGATCAACAATGAAGTCAATTTGTCCTGCCCCGTAACCAATTAAAAGATTTGGAATTATGGGTGTCACGAATGATAGATTAATATAAAAGCTGCAATTAAGTAAAAGATTTGTGATCACAAATGTCGTTTTAACTTGATTTTTAGATTTTATTAATAATTGCTGGAATAATTTGTTGGATTACTTAAATAGTCGTTTTGAAGATTTAACCAATGAACATTTTGATATATTACTTTGATGGAAATTGAATACAAATAAATACAAAAATATCCGTTGAATTATTAAAGATGTGTTAACTATTTAAATATCCACAATTTTTTTTAAGTCTACATTTCCTATTAGTAGTTGGATTCTTGATTATTTTAGAAGTTTGTTGAATACATATGGTTGAGGCAATGCTTTAATTTGTCAATATTTGGATGAAGTAGAAGTATTGAATTATTCACAAAATGTTATAGAAGGTATTATCATATTTGATCTTTTTTATCATTTTTTTTATTAGTTATTTATATCATTTAACCAAAGTCAATGAATTCATGTACTATATTTTTATATTTACAGAGAAAATAACTCATGTGTTACAATTGCAGATGTTGCACCATTACTATCAACTAAGGGGTTAAAATGTTTCTATAATATTGTTGTATTATAATGATTACAATTATAGAACTTTGGTTTGTAATATTTTTATTAATACAATTTATGTTTTAACATGAAACTTTAGACAATATTTATGATTTAACTTATTCCATATATGCTTTTGTTTTTGCCTTTAAATAACTGTGGTTTTAAACCCAAAAAATTGGGTTGTATTGGTTTTGCTTAGAAATTGAAATGGTTTGATTAGGTTTGGAAAAATCACAAACCGTTTAAGTGTTTTGGTTTGAAAATTTGTTGCAAATCGTCCAAATCTAACCGTGTTTACCCCTACATCCCATTCGTTCATTAGCCTCATACCGCATGCACCTTCAGGCAACTCTACATCCTTCGCACCAACTCAATTTACCACTAAACTCGGTGTTAGGTGGCCTCGAAACACTAGTACCGTCCTAATATATCTCTCCAGTAATGATGGCCATTATGATGTCCATCTAGTACTGGTCTACTAGGATGATACGCTTCCCAGGGCAAACAACCTATGAATCCAAAAAATAAAGAGTATTAATAAGAGGTCGCCCTCACTATCACTATCCTGAGTATTGTATACCTCATGAATAGTCTCTCCAAAAGGAGACATGTTCGAAAAAAACGAATAAAGTTGCAGAGGAATAAGAATGGAAGGTTGAGATTTCTCTTACGTTCTCTAGGAAACTCTCGGGTGAGGTACTTGAGGAAGAGAAAACTCAAAATATTTGTAAGGTAAAAACAAAGTGATGATGATGACAATGTTGGCCTTTTATAGACATCACATTTGAATAACTGTTGTGTCAAATGTTATAGATCTCAATTGTTTCAATAGAGTTTCAATCTGGGTCCTAAAGTGTAAAAGGGTGTCATTATCTATTTTCAAACGGATGACTTAGATGCTTTATGATAAGTACATTTTATTCATATGTAAATCGAGTGAATGTCTACTTAATCTGTATAAATTATATTAATAGTAAGAAAATCCCATCTTGGATACAATTTATGTGAAAATAAGTTATTTAGAGGTTAATGGGAGTTGATTTGAATCAATTGAAAATTAACCAAATTATAAGAGATCAATTAGAAGTATTAATTGAGCATTGGTAAAAACTCATAAGTTTCAAAAGTTAAATTCGACATTTGAAAAGTTTGAGGACTAAATTATAAACTTCTGAAACTTGCCTCGAGTCAATTATTAATGATTTTGGAAGGAAGAGGACTTAATTGAAAAATATTAGAAGATGAAAGACTAAAGGCATGGTTGGGAGTTTCGGGTTAGTTGTTACGAGCGTTTTTTAAAGTACTGATTTTGAGTGTTTATGAGTGGACTGATTTTTGGTGATTTTTAGTAGTGGTTTTTAAAACACTCCAAATCATGTTTAGGAGTTCATTATCCGGTTGTTCTGAAAGATGTTTTAAAAAATCAAATTACATATATACCCATATTATATGATTAAAGCAGGTTATCGATCTTGTGTTGACAATGGTTTGACAATCAAGTTTACTCCTTCAAGATTTGTAGTTTATGTCAGTTTTAATAAGAACTTTATGTTGCCGCTTTCCCAAATTGCTCTCTTAAGCTGTTTGGAAGTTTACATAATAGAAATAAACGATAGAGATGATCTTTACATAATAGATGCAAGTGCTTTGATAGGAATTGTTACCTCAACTTGTAAATTGTCTGAATACGTTTGCTGATCCTTCTCTGTTGATTCTTTAGAATGCTCACTTGTTCATTGCCCTTTTTAGATACTGAGTACCCTCAATCTCGCTTATTCCTATAATAATTTCTGATAGCTGAGCCCCACTCCTAGTAGTGATGGCTTGAACCTGAGTGGCGAGGATAGATGATAGTGAGTCTTTAGATTCAGAACTTACAGGCTCAACTGCAAGTACCTACTCCTATGGATTTTTCTTTATGTCGCTAGGCAAGGTACCATGTGGTCTGTTGGCTATTGTAGCTACTATCTATCCCACGTGTTGTTCCAAATTCTTGATATAAACCTGCTGATTCTAGAAATTGGTCTCAATATTTGTGATGTACTAAGATAGCAAATCTTCCAACGATGACCTTCGTTCTTACTGATGTTGCAGTTGTTGTTGAAACCCTGATGGTCTATTCTGATAATTTTGCCCTTGATTATTAGCCCATGATGAGTTGGCTATTTGTTCCAGTTTGGATGGTAATTGTTAGTGTAGTTTTGCTGCATTTGGAAGTCTTGTGCATAACTAACCTCTACTGTCTGACCCATGTGAATAGAAGCTAAAGGATAGCTTTCAGTAATGTGATCTATTGGCGCACACCAGAGCTGAAGTTTGTACTATATTAACGAAATGGGTTAAAGTGTCAATATTTTTCGTTATTGCCTCCATCTGTGCTGCCAATACTGTCATTGCGTCCACATTATGTATACCAACTATTTTCTGTTGGACTTCCCTATTGTTCGGCCACATCGATTGATTTTCTATTATTCTATCATATAGCTCATAAGCATCATCCACATTCATAGTCATTATCGATCCTGCCACTGAAGTATCTACCATGTTTTTGAACTCCTGATGTATACTATAGTGGAAGAGGTACACTTAAGCTTGCTTAGGAATGTCTAAATTAGGATACTTTCTGTACAAACTCTTTATTGTTCACATGCTTCTAGGTAGCTCTCGAGGTCCTTCTGTTTAAATGTATGTATTTCATTTCGGATTTGATGAACTCGAGTTAGCGAGAAGAACTTCATGGTGAATTTTTGAATCATATCATTCCATAACTGTATGCTCCCAGTAGGTTGAGAAACATCCATGCTTTTGCAGCCTCCTTCAGAGTATGAGAGAATAGCCGCATTTAAAATACATCTTATGACATTCCCTCGTGGCTGATCACTTCACACGGCATGACAAAGGCATGTATGTGTTCATGAGGATTCTATGTGGCCTTCCTGCAGAACTTGTCGTCATGATGACTCTGAAAGAGGTTTATGACATTTGGTTGAATGTGAAAGTTAGCTTGTCCGAAAGGCCGGTAGATGATCAGAATTTGAACTGGATCGGCATTGGATTAATATAATCTCCCACTAATATTGGCTGAGCAAGAAGTGGTTGTCGAACTGGAAGTGCTGCTTCCTATAGTTCATCTTGAACTTGATTTTGATTTTGATTCTCAGTCATTACCCTTACTATTTTTGTTCTCTTCTACGATGTCTGAATGTTCTTTCAATCTTAGGGTCTAGTGGAGCTACATCGATCTTGTTAAAATCTTGCATAAGCTAATGAAAATTTGAAAGAAGTGAAACACAAAGAATTCAGGTAATATAAGAATAACCTAAAACAGAGAGAGAGAGAGAGAGAGATATCGAATCTAATATAAACTAATAAACTAAAATTAAAACCATTATTCCCTGCCAAAAATTTGTTGCGTTGAAACCTGCAAACGTACGAGATCGTTGACAAGTAATAATAGAATGAGTTGTTAGTTATCATCTCATGAGAAATAATGTTTAATTCTAGTTCATCAGTTACTACTAAATTCAATGTTTGTGACACAAAAGAGGTGATTTTGTTATTTATACTAATTCTAAACTAAAAAAAGCAATAAAAAAATATTTTGTTAAATGTATAAATGATTGTTTTGGATTTTGAATCCCCTATTGCCATTTATTTCAACTCTTGATTCGTAATATAGTCAATTTCATGCTTTGTGACAATTGATAACGCTGATGTATTTAATTCTCTTTTTCAAAACAAATTAAGTATATTTTATTCACGATTCGGTCATATTCCTTGTCCGAATTCATATGACCAAAATGCATTAAATTGTAAATTATTTATATGATTGCATATGTGATAAAAATTAGTCATAATTCTATCTACATATGTTAATTTTACCACGTTTGATCGTTTGATTTTCTGCAATTGAATGAGATTGTGAACAAGTAATATAGTAGTATGTAGAGTGTTGAACCCACGATAACTAAGTATTCAATCGAGTTCATTGTTTACCTCTGCGTGTATATATATATTTCCCTTCAATTTCAGCCCCTAATTTGTGGCCCATTAATAAATTGTTTTTCTCTAAGTCCTCAATAATTTTAATGTAATGCAATCCAATCCTTGAGTCCACTTAATCGTGCAACCAATGCCAATTTAGTTATCGTACTTTGTATTTTGCCATTTTTCGTCAGGTCTTACTTCTTTCCTTCAATTCCTTTTTCATTCATAGAATTTCACCCATTAAACATAAAATACAACAATTTAGAATATAGTTTGTCAAAAAACTATCAAATACCGCTATTTTAGGCCATGAATAAGTGTATAAAATACTCTTATCAAATACCCCCAAAATTAAACATTTGTTTGTCCTAAAAAAATTATAACTTAAATAATAACAAACACACAAGTAAGTAAAAGTATTTGGTTATACAATCTATATTTTTATCTCAACATTTGAAATTATAGTACTAAATTTACAAACCGCTTCAAAGTCACGATACCAAACCAATACCTACCCTCCTAATGTAAAATCGATGTGTGTGTGAAAAACTAAGTAGACAATCATCACTTTACAAGTTGCTTCAATTTTCGACACTATGTGATCAAATATATCATGTCACTATTCATATGATTCATACACCCCCAAATTTGTTCTTTTTTTACTCTTTTCCCAGCATGTAATTTAAGATTGAGTTTTTCATTACTACCATCATCCTCTCTACCTTAGATGGGCTCTACTAATTGTAAGTCAACACATCAATAAAATAAGAATTCTCCAATTCTTTGATTGTTTTGACCTTTAAGACTCAATTAAGCGAATTATCATTTATCAAAAGTCAAATTCCCTCAAACAAGTGCCTGAAATTTAGTCAATGCATTTAGTGCTTTTTTTATACACTTACTTTTTCTGATTTTCAAAAGTATTTTTTCTTTTAGCTTTTGATAAGTGTATTTTTGCACACTTATTTAATACATAAATATGTTTATTATTAATAAAAAAAGAACGAATTTCTACTCATAATTATGTAGTTATTGTTTTGTACGTAAAAATCACCCAACTAAAAGAGAACAAGATAAAAGGAGGAAAAATGCACTAAAAGTGTGCAAAATTGTGAATGTGGGGACCAAAGTGAACAAAGCAGAAAGTTGAAGGATTTTGGATTCAATTTATGAAGGGCCTGATTGAAATGAAAGTCAAAAAATGAGGATCAAATTGTGCAAGATCAAAATTAAGTGACCCAACATGCACTTATCTAAGGGACTTAGCTGGAAAATAAAATCAATTTATGGTTTAGGATTGGCGTCTGGGCACCCTGTTTCATCTATAATCTTGTAGTTTCTTCCTTATTTTTTTCTTTTGGTGATATATTGTATGAATATTCTCCTTTGTTATCAGATATATAAAATGGGCTAAATTATTTATGTTGAAATTTATGGTTGAAATTTAACCTCTTTTTAGTTAATTTTAATATTTGCTTTTTAATGTTAAAATGCTTTTTTTTATGTGTATTTATTATTGTGTTGAATACTTTTCATTTATCTGATAATTAAATGATTGAATTTAGTGATTTGTACATCGTTTAAAAGAAGATTGTATATTTTAGAATAAATATTAAACACTTTAGGTTTGTGTAAGGGATAGCGATATCCCTTTAACCCTAGGTGACCCATTGAACTATTTTCACAAAGATTTAATTCAGTTGTTTGGTAATTATGGTTAATTCCGCTCGAGATATATAATTAACTAAAATTGAAAAATCGGGTCTAACATAGTAAATAAGTAATTTATGAATTGGTTTGTAAAGAAATTAATTAGGCAAGGATTAAGCAAAACCACGAATCTCAACTGCGTTTTTCCTTCAAAAAATTTTGAGTGTTAATGTTTTCTTATTTTGTAGATTTTTAGTTAATTTTCCTTAATTTTCAAAATCAAATTTTATTGTGTATTTTTTTTATTGTTAAAATTAAATAGATTAAAGTCGTGTAATTAAAAGTAAACATTTCTCTAGGGATTGACAATCCGGACTCAAAATGTGTACTTTATTACTTGAACGTGACCCACTTGCAGTATATAATTTTAGCGAACAAGTTTTTGGCGTCATTGCCAGGAAGTGTTTTAATTTAATTACCATCTTAGTTGATTCTAATTTTCTCAATTTTTAGTCTTTATTCTTTTGTATAGATTTTATATATTTATTGTGAAGTTGACTTCCTAAGTTTTATTTCCTTAGTTCTTCGGTAGTGCATGCTTCGTTCCAAAAGCTGTGATCTTTTCAAACTTGATCCCGATATTGAAAAGACAGTCCGAACAAGGCGATGAGAACAAAGGGAATTAAGAAGGAAATGATTAATTGAAATGGCCCAACAAGGAGAAAAATGTGAAACCCAATGCTCAACCAGGAAATATTCTACGATGTGGCATTCCATCGGGTTTTGGTAACCAAGCGGGTAGGGCTTAAGAACCCGTTGTAAATGATGAAGATATGCTATTTGGGGACTTCATAAACCCACATGTGGTAGAGAATGAATCAAGTATTGTCTACCCTTTATATGGGCATTCAAACTCTCAACTTTGATCGGATGTCGTGAGTTTGTTTTCCAATATAATTCCATTTTATAGGAGGACCAATGAGAACCAACACTATCATGTTGCATGATTTGTGCAGAATATTGGCAATTTTAGATATGAAGGTGTGAGTGTGGAGGCAATCCGGATGAGATTATTTGTTCATATACTGAAGGATAAGGCAATGGAGTGACTCGAAACTTTACCACCCGGGAGCATAAATAGCTGGGTAGAATTTGTTCAAACATTTACAACCAAATTCTTTCCAGCCACGTGAGTAGCCAACCTTAATCATGACATAACCACATTCCAACAATTCCAATTGGAGAGCTATCAAGAGGCTTGAGAGAGGTTTAAAGATATGCTTTGGAAATGTCCAAATCATGGAATCACAATAAGGCAACAAATAAATTATTTTTATGCGAAGTTGACTCCTTCTTACCGTTTAAATGTAGATTCATCTTCTAATGGCTCAATTAAGAAGAAAAGTATTCGGGAAGTATATGATCTATTCGAGGTCATGAGTGAGCAAAGTACCATGTGGCCGGATAGGAGTTCACAAAGAAAAGTTGGTGGAGTTCGAGATGGTGAAGCATTTTCAATGGTTCTAGCAAAGATTGACTCCCTAGCAAAGAAGCTAGAAGGACTTTATACATCTATTTGTGGCTCTCATTCCTCCCATATGATACAATCACCACCTATTTATGATATTTGTGGAGTAAAATCACCCCAAGTCCGAGTTGTCCATTGATAGGTAGTACTTGGGCATCTACCGAACAAGTGGCATATGCTCAAAACTTCTAGTGCCAAGGGTATAATCCTTACTCTTAAACTTATATTCTTAGTTGGTGAAATCATCCAAACTTCTCTTATGAGAACAATCAAAATGTGCTAAACCCGAGACCACAAGAAAAGAAAGAAGGATGGGAAGAGGTCATTGCTAAGTTGGTAAACCATCAACTGTAATATCAAGAACGCAATGATGCCTCTATGAAAAAATTGGAACGTCAAGTGGGCCAAATAACCAAGCTTCTCTTCGAAAGGTAACAATGAGCATTTCCAGCAATACCGAAACAAATCCAATAGAGAATGTGCAAGCTATTACCACTACAAGTGGGGTGCAATTACCCGAAATTACGGTAACACGAGCAATGGATCAATCTGACAAAAACACCCATGGAAGAAGATGTGCTTGTTCAAGAGCCTAGTATTAGTGTTGAAGTAGCCAAGGAAAGTGAACCGGAGCCATCAACAACAAAGGATCCAACACTAATAAAGGCATATATACCTCATATTCCATTTCCACAAAGACTTTAAAAGCATAAGCTTGATGCTCAATTCAGCAAAATTTTGAAAGTGTTCAAGAAGCTGCACATCAATATCCTATTTGTTGATGCCTTGGCTCAAATGTCAAGTTATGCCAAGTTCATGAAGGACATTATTTCCAACAAAAGAAAACTTGAAGAGCATGAGACGATGATGCTAATGGAGGAGTGTAGTGTTATTTTACAAAATGTATTGCCTCCAAAAATCAAAGATCCATGGAGTTTTACTATTCCATGTACTATTTGTGATTTAAACTTTAGTAAAGCTTTATGTGATTTTGGTGCTAGCATTAATTTGATACCTTTGTCAATTTTCAAAAAAATTGGGCTTGGGAGAGGCTAAGTCAACCATTGTGTCCTTATAATTGGCCGATAGATCTATCAAGTATCCAAGGGGTGTCATTGAGGTCCTAGTCAAAGTGGATAAGTTCATCTTCTCGACTAATTTTATAATTCTTGATATGGGGGAGGATCATGACATCCCTATTATCTTGAGACGACCATTTCTCGCTACCGATCGAGCGTTAATTGACGTGCAAAAGGGGCAACTCATCTTAAGCGTTCAAGACAAACAAGTTACATTCAATATCTTGAAGGCCATCAAGTACCCATAGAAATCCGATTCATGCCTTTGAGTAGATGTTGTTGATCATGTGGTGGCTAATTCACTTTGTGGGTTTTTTAAGGATCCTCTTGAAACATGTCTTGCACGTTCTTCAACTACCAAGGATGGGGATCCCAAAGTTGAGCATGTGCCACATTATTTGGGAGCTATACCGTCTTGCTTGTACAAGTGACCAACATACTTTGAGGATTTACAAAAGAACTCTTCACCACCACTACCATCTCTTTAACGAGCACCTACACTTGAATTAAAGCATCTTCCATTTCATTTAAGGTATGCCTATTTGGGAGATACATCTACATTTCCAGTTATAATTTCCAATTTCTTAAGTGATTTGGAAGAAGAGAAGTTACTTTGGGTGTTAAGGGACCACAAGGAGGCCATCGGTTGGACTATTGCAGATATTCGAGGAATTAACCCTTTATTGTGCATGCACAAAATTCTAATGAAGGATGATTTTAAACCATCGATGGAACATCAAAGAAGGTTGAATCCGAACATGAAAGAAGTGGTGAGGGCTGCAGTAGTAACTTGGCTTGATGTGGGTATTATTTATCCGATTTAAGATGTGTATGGGTGAGCCTTGTTCAAGTGGTACCAAAAAAGGAAGTGTCACGATAGTGGAAAATGAGAACAACAAACTTATACCTACAAGACATGTGACTGGTTGGAGAGTATGCATTGATTACCGAAAGCTCAATAGTGCTACTAGAAAGGACCAATTCCATCTTCCTTTCATTGATCAAATGCTTGAGCGATTGGCGGGGTATTCTCAATATTGATTTTTGGATGGGTATTCGAGTTATAATCAAATTCCAATATCCCGAGAAGATCAAGAGAAAACTACTTTTACTTGCCCATATGGTGCATTTGCATATAGAATGATGTCTTTTGGTCTTTACAATGCACCCGCCACTTTCCAAAGGTGCGTGATGGCTATCTTTTCTGACATGGCGGAGAAATGTATTGAGATTTTTATAGATGATTTCTCGGTGTTTGGGGTCTCGTTTGATGGATGCTTGAGGAATTTGGAGATGGTATTAAAAAGATGTGAGAAGACCAACTTAGCACTTAATTGGGAAAAATGCCACTTCATGGTCCAAGAAGGCATAGTTCTTGGCCACCAAATTTCATGAAAAGGGATAGAGGTTGACAAGGCAAAAATCCAAATCATTGAGAAATTACCTCCACCAACTTTGGTGAAGGGGATAAGGAGTTTTTGGGGGACATGTTGGATTTTATAGGAGATTTATCAAGGACTTCTGAAAAACCACAAAGCCACTTTGTTCATTACTTGAGAAGAACATTACTTTTGATTTCTCTCAAGAGTGTCTGTTGACCTATAGTCGAATCGTATGCTTTGATTATAACAAACAAATTATGCTTATCTCTAATTCGAATCTTTAAATGTTACATGTTGCCAAATTTGAGACAAAACTATTGGACGAAAAGACTATCGATCAAGGAAGCTCAAGTTGAAGATCGATCGAGCACTCCTAGAGATAAACTTTGCGTCATTTCAAAATCAAACAGCAAATCGAGCACTCACGCCAAAACTAATCGAAGACATAGGAACTAGATTTCTTTTAGCTCGTTGTAAAGGTAAAACACTTTAATTATTGGCAATGACACATTGAAAGCTCAAGTGATAAATTTCTTATGCACGATAAAAAATCCACGTCATGAAAAACATTTGCATAAAAACTATTTTTCAAAGGTAAGCTTTTCAACCTAATCTTGAAAACTATTATAACTCACTTACCTTGAAACATCTATTAAAAATATTATCCAAAAGATTTGATTGGCGGCAAACAAAACAACCTTTAACCTATAAACGTCTCTAGTCATCTGGATTGTGAACCAGACGTCCGGTTCCCCAGCAACGGTTGATTTTTCGACCGTTCTGAAAAGTTTCAAATGGCTAGTTTTGGGTTGTCCGGTTCTGAACCGAACGTCCAGTTGGGTCATCCGACTTGGCAGAAAAGTCGGCATTTTTCACTTTTATAAATACCAACTCACTTACCATTTGAAAAATAACTTTTTGAGCATTCAATTGATATTTCTTTGAGCTAGCATTGTATTAATTTCTCACATCATTTATTATCACATCATTTTGCTATTGAAAAATCTTTGATCAAATTAATTCTTTAAAATCATTAAAGATTCACACACCTAATACTTAGGCCTTATTCATTGCTATCTATTAAAGTGTTAGTCTACTTCTCTTCTTGTACTTAACTTTGGAATCATCATTTATTAAGAAGAGAAACCCCTGGATATTCTATTATTGTACACATGTCAAAGACTCTTGAGATATGAGTATTGGGATTTCCTGTAGCCCTCCCAAAGAATTGTAGTGCATTTTGGAATATATTGATCACATCCGCCTTCAGCTGAAAATTTTGTCTGATCAAATGCTGGATATACAATACTGGATTGGTTTTCCACGACCGGTGGAACTATATACTCTCCCAGCAACCTAGCATTCTCATTCACTGCCACCGTAATTGGATGTACTACTTCTTCATTTACCCCAATGACAATTTGATTTTGATTTTGATTTTGTTCTACCTAAGCTCTGCTTGCTGTTTTGGTGTGCTTCTAATTGTTCTCTTCTTCTCGACCTGAATGTTCGTTCAATTTTCGGATCAAATTGAGTAAGATCACCAAGTCTCGAGTTTTGCATACAAAGTCTTGAAAAGGAAAAAAAAATAGAAAACACTATAATATTTTTCTAATAAATGAAACTAAATAAATAAGTAATAAAAATTCAAATTAAAGCTAAAATTAATTAAAACTAACTAAATATAATAGTCCCCGACAACAATGCCAAAGAATTGATCGTTTGATTTCCCGCAATATAGTAGTGTGTAGAGTGTCGAAGCCGCGATGACTAAGTATTCAATCGAGTTCAAATTAATAACAACCTTAATCGAATAACAAATAGGTTTTGAGTTTTTTATATTAATATCTAAATTATCAATTAAACTAGAAAGCAATTTAACTGATTTGTTTTTAAATATGTGAAAATATTGCTAAAGTGTTGAATCCCTCTTTAATCTATTTTTAGCACAACAAATTAAAGTGACACTTTGTAATCATTCTTGTTGGTCAATATTCCTAATGTAATTGAAAACCTCTCTCGATAGTTATCAAATATATTCCCCTCATGTGACATTCTTATCTCTTGATGAAAGATGCGAACATGATAAATGCATTAAATGATCTAGAACACCTATGAAAACCATGTAAAGCATATATGTATATCTTTATCATCTATCGACCTTTACAATATTTATTATTTTTAGTTGTAAACATATTATCTCTCTTGATAATAATAGATTCCAATAAATCATCTCAATTGGTAGCTAATTAATTGAAAAATCTGTGAAAACAATAATAAACATCCAAGAAAATAAACATACTAATCGTCAAAATAATTAATTAATATTAAAACTTTCAAAACAAGAGTTCATCTACATCTTAACAATGTAAAAATCTAGTCTAGCATAGTGTCAAAATTAAACATGCAAAAGTGGAACGACATCACCAAAAATTGACGAAACGTGATTAATTCTCCAAATTGAAGTTGTCATCTTTGCTTTTTCTTCCCGAGTGTATGCGGGTGTGTATATATATTAACCAGTCGCCGTACTTTTTCTTCTCTATCTTTCTATGCATATATATATATATATATATATATATATATATATATGTATATATATATATATATATATGTATAATCTCCTTTTTTTTCCTCAAAGCTACCGGCCAATGTATATGTGTAAATCTCTGCCCCTTCAATCTGCCACCAATGAGTGTATATAATATAACTTCAGCAGCCAATTCCTCCATTCATATTTAGCCCCCAATTAGTGGCCCATTAATAAATTAATTTTCTCTAAGCCCTCAATTCTTTTAATATAATGCAATTCAATCCTTGAGTCCACTTAATTGTGCAATCAATGCCAATTTAATCTTCGTATTTTGAATTTTATCATTTTTTGTCACCTCTTGCTTCTTTCTTTCAATTCTTTTTTCATTCATAGAGTTTTACCTATTAAATATAAAATACAACAATTTAGAATATATTTTGACAAAAGAACTATCAAATATCAATTTTAGGCCCCGAATAATTATATAAAATAAAATTATCAGCGTTCTTAACTTATCGTGAGTCTCTTAACACTATAACAAGCAATTTATTATTCAATTAGTGGCCAATCAATTAAGTAATGCAATGAGTATACAAAATCAATCAAGAAAACCAATAAATAAGTAAATTACTAGTTTTAAATCAAAACAAATATGTAATAAGGTGAAATTCATCTAATACAATAGAAAAACTAGCCTAACATTCTAATGATTAAATCATATAAGAAATATTGAAAAAAAATAAACTGAAAATAAGAAATAGTGATAGAAGTGGAAACCCACTTTCTTGATTTGAATCTTGAAAATGGATGAATATTTTTCAATAATCTTGTGTAATCCTCCTTGATTTTGATGCATAGCCTCGTTTTTGAATGATTTCATGATATAGATCTAATTTTTGAGAGGTGAGATAGAGCTCCTACAATGGGTACCCCTCATATATTCTATATAATGAAATTAGGTTAAGATTTACGTCCATATTGCCTTTCATAAATAGTTTCAATCAAATAAGGAAAGTTGCATTCACGTGTGCATGATTTTGTCTCTGCACAGCCTTCAATATTTTAGTCATACCTTTCTCTCTCGATATCCGATTGAACTGATTTGAAGTGTGTTGCACAACCAACTCAAATGGCTACAATATTTCTAGAAATAGAATTTTTCCCATTCGAACGTTTACTATTCCAAAAATGGGTCTCAAACTCTAGTTGAAAATATAGAATATACCTTATGCGGTTGTAATTTGATTTGTAAAGATCATTTGATTATATTTCATTCCTTTTTGACTTCTTATTGTATCCAATTAATACCTAACACTCAAATCTTTATCATAAGGTCTGTCACAATTTTTGAATATTTACACTTTAATCCCTAAACTTTAGATTTGCTTCATTTTATCCATTTTCCGTTCTTTCTTCCAATTCTTCGTCCAAATATAAGTTTTTTTTTTATAACAAAATCAATATATAACAAATTATGCACTAATCTGTTCAAAGAATAACAAAATATCATCATTTAGGACCCCGAATAAGTGTTGAAATTACATTTATCACTGTCCTTGTGTGAACTATAATTCGAACCCTTACAGAATAGAAAATCGATAACACTTTACAGTTCTCAATCCTATGTGCTACATCTATCATGCATTGCTTAATGTACCATTGCTAGTCATTAAAAGAACACGTGAAATGGCAAAATGCTTCTCAAGGTCATTATGACTACCACAAGAGAGATGTCCGCTAATTTCGACATATTTGATCATCTTACAACACTTGTCATAAACAGCTCTTTGGACAAGACTTTTACCTCAGGCTTAGCGAACTAGTACCTTGGTGAAATGTACCCCAACTTCAGTTACTATGCTTCCGAATGTGACGCTTCAGAATAACAAAATGTAAGCTTCAGATTCCATTTCAGCATAATGCCTCTAAGCACAAAAGGTGGTATTTGAAATTAAGCTTCAGACTCAACTTCGTATAACATCTTGGAGTTATCCTTTATACAAACAACTCAAGCTTCAGATTCCCTTTGTCATAAATGTGTCGAAATACATATGAAGCCAAAGTCTTTAAGCTTCATAATCCCTCCAACATAAATGCCTCATGGTAGATATGAAAACAAAGTCTTCACATTTCAATTTCCTTTGACATAAAATACCTCAGGAATAGGTATGAAGTCAAATGTCTTCAAGCTTCAAATTCCTTCCGACATAAATGCCTCAGAATACATATGTAGCCAAAGTATTTAAGCTTCACATTACTTCCAGCATAATGTCTCATAATACATATGAAGCCAAAATATTCAAACTTCAAATTTCCTTCAACAAAAATGCCTCATACTACATATGGAGCCAATGTCTTCAAGCTTCAAATTTCCTCCATAAATGTCTCAAAATAAGTCAAACTCTTCAAACATCATATTATATCCGACATAAATGTCTCAAAATATATATGAAGCCAAAATATTCAAGTTTTGGATTCCCTAAGCATAAATGCCTTGAAATACATATGAAGCTAAAATTTTCAAGCTTGAGATTCTATTCGACATAAATGCCTTGAAATGCATATGAAGCTAAAATCTTCAAGCAAATGCTTCTGAATACATATGAATTCAAAATTTTAAAGATTAAGATTCCTTCCAATAAATTAGGGATGAAAAATGGGACGAGTTGTTCATGATTTGGTTCACTTTCCATATTAGCTGTGGGCAGCTTCTGTGCTACTTTTGGAAATAGTAGGTTGTTTCTTTGCTGTCCAGGTTATAAGATTCGATCCTAGGAAGACTCCGTAACCTGTTGTGCTTCGACAGTCATCTGGATTTTCGGCCCAATCAGAGTCACAGTAAGCATTTAGTTGAATGTCACCAGGTGAAAAATAGAGGCCATAGTCAATACTATCCTTTAGATAGCGAAGTACACGTTTAACAGCAACCCAATGTGGATCACGTGGATTGTGCATGAACTGACACAATTGATTCACAACATATGCTATGTCAGGACGGGAAATGGTACAATATTGAAGCTCTCCAACTATTCGTCGATATTCTGTGGAATCGGATAATAGTGCACCTTCTGTGGATGAGAGTTTTGGGCCCGGTGTTGTTGGACAATTTAGAGGTTTTGCACCCTTCTCCCATTTTGATACTGTTAAGTAGGTCTGTTATGTACCTTGTCTGTCGTAGGTGTAGCCCATGTTGGTCTCGGCTTGCTTGGACACCTAAAAAGAAACTTAGTTCACCCAGATCTTTGACAGGAAATGAATCCATTAGTGATGAATGAAAGAGTTAACTGCATTTTTGCTGGAACCTGTAACTAGTATGTCATCAACGTAAATTAAGACATGCAATTTCACTGAATTTGTGGCATAAATAAATAGTGAGTAATCAGCAGTGGACTCAATGAAACCGTATTCCAGTAGGTGCTGTGAGAGAGGGCGAAACCAAGCACGTGGTGCTTATTTAAGGCCATAGATTGATTTATGTAACCGACACACATGATTTGGGTACTTTTCATCCACAAAACCTTTGGGTTGCTCCATAAAAACTTCCTTATCTAAGATACCATGTAAAAAGGCATTGGAAATATCTAATTGATGAATATTCCAATTAAATGAGACCGCTAAAGCAATAATCATCCGAACAGTGGTATGTTTGATAACTAGTGAAAATGTTTCACCATAATCAATTCCATACTGTTGATCAAATCCTTTTGCAACCAAACGCGCTTTATAGCGCTCAATGCTACCATTTGAGAGTCGTTTTATCTTAAAAATCCATTTATTGCAAACAATGTGCTTACCAGATGGGCGCGGACAGAAGGACCAAGTACCATTGAACATTAAAGCGTCAAACTCACATCCCATAACAGCACGACATTCTGGAGAAGAAGCTGCTTGTGTGTAGTTGGATGGCTCAGTTTCGGTGATCACCATGAAGAGTACCTGCAGGGGATAACGAGTGGAATACATAGTGTAGTCAGAGAATAATTTTGGTTTTAAGTTACCAGTCATGGAACGAGTTGTGGCGCGGCCTGGGTTATTGTCTAGGTTGATTGGTGTTGGTGTTGGTTGGTCAATGGAAGTGATTTCAAGTTGTGCCTGATTTGAATTCTTTTTTGTGTTTGTAGTTGGAACAGGTTGTTGGATTTCAGATGAATAGGATAAATTTGTGCTAGAACATGGGGAAAATGGAAGAGAGGTGAATGTACCTGGGGGTGATTCACTCAGTGAGGCAAGAGAAGAAATGACTCCTTTTTTTGCAGGAAACTCGGTCTCATTGAAAATGACATTTCGAGACACATATACACGGCCAGTCCTATAATCAAGACACATGTGTCCTTTTTGTTGACTTGAATAGCCTATAAATATACACTTTTTGCTATGAAAAGAGAGTTTGTTGTTCTCGTATGGCTGAAGTAAATGATAACAAGCTGATCCAAAGATTTTTAAATGAGAGAATTTTGGAATTTTGTTGTGAAGCATATAAAAAGGAGTTAAGTTATGTAACACTTTTGTGGGGAGTCTATTGATGAGATAAATAGATGTTAGGAATGCATCGGGCCAATATGTTTTCGGTAGGTGAGAGCGAGCAAGAATTGTTAAGCCAGTTTCTACAATATGACGATGTTTATGCTCAGCGATCCCATTTTGTTGAGATGTATGTGGGCATGTTAAACGGTGAAAAATGCCATTTTCTTTTAAAAAGGATTTGAAAGAGGTGGAGGTGAATTCACCACTGTTATCGGTTTGTAACTGTTGAATTGTACAAGAAAATACATTTTCCATGAGTGCCTTAAATTGTTTAAAGATTTGGAAACTTCATTTTTAAACTTAATGGGATACAACCAAGTGAAGCGTGAAAAATCATCAACAAAAAGCACATAGTATTTTGCTCCACCAACCAAGTACATAGGCGATGTCCATACATCTGAATGAATAAGAGATAAGGGCCTAGAGGATTGGCGAGTCGAGTCACTAAAGGGTAATTGTTTAGATTTCCCCAAAGGACATGACGAACAAAATTCTAATTTATTGGAATTGGAAACGTCTAAATATTTGGAATGAAACAATTTATTTAAAATAGCTTGAGATGGAAGTCCTAGACGATTATGCCATGTGTCGAGAGTGGTAGAGACACCAAGTTGAGCAGTAAAATAAGAAATTTTATTGGATGGACGTTTATTTTCTGCAATTGGATAGAGTCTGTTCTTAACTTGCCCTTTGAGTATAAGTCGCCCCGTGTTGTTCTCCTTCACAGAAAAGTCATTTCCAGTTAGAACAAAATAGCAGTCATTATCCAAGCAAAATCGATTAATAGAGATTAAGTTTGAGGAAGCATTTGGACAATGAAGAACATTGGATAGAGTAAAATTGGAATTATTTGTGGTGAGGGAAGTGGTACCCATATTTTTTTATCACCAAACCTCAACTATTTCCAACTGTAATTGTTTCATCTCCTTCATAAGGCTGGGAGGTGGTGAGATTTGGCATCTTACTAGTTATGTATGCATTGGCCCCACTATCAGTATACCACACCTGTTGAGCATAAGCATTGTTGCCTTCGGCAGCCATAGCAGCGAGATCAGATGGTGGTACTCGGCCTTGGTAGGAGAAGTCGAACCGGTGGTAGCAATCGATGGCCTTGTGGCCCTTTTTATCACAGATTTGGCATACATGTCGGTTCTCATTGGTTTGGGGTACATTGGACTTATTGTTGGAGGGACCCATAAGAGTTTGTGGGCGATTTCCATTGGATGAACGGTTTTGTAAAGGGAATCCGTAGCTTTTGTTTGTCCTCGGAGGTCCTTGTTTTGAATGTGTTGCCGCAAAGGCAAAATTCGTCTCTGCAGGTGATAGGAATGTAAAATGCATATTTTTCCCTCCTTATTTTATGTGCTCGTATGATTATTTTGTGCTAAAATGTACTCATTACGCTCATATTTTGATTTAGGTGGCAATTCTATGGATATTGCGTAATTTGGAAGAAATAGATCAAAATGGAAGAAAGTGAAAGTTCAGGGACTAAAGTACAAATATTTAAAAGTTGTATTGAACCTCATGATGAAGACTTGAGAGTGTTAGAGGCCAATTGGATGAAGAAAGGAGTCAAAAGGATGAAATATAGCCAAGACATTATCACATATCAACTTTCAAGCTGAAAAGTTTTATGCCGATTTTTAGCCTCATCTTGAGACTAGTTTTTGACATCTTAGATGATCTAATTCGAAGATGGTATCTGAAGCAAAGTTGTAGCCCTTTTAGTTATCTTTCTAACACATCTTGAATTGTCTTAATCAAACATCGGACGAGGAAGTTATGATGAAAATACTCAGACGTAAAGTGGACAGATTTCTAGCGCTCAAGCGCTATCCTGTAGCGCTCAAGCGCCGCGCGCCGCCACAGATTTTAGGTTTTTATTGTTTGGGCCACGAAAACTCCAGAAAAAGACTCCAACTTGGCCAAGAACATGTAGGGAAGTATAAATAAACATAAGGAGGCAAAAACACAAGGGGAGAACCTCTCCAACTTCATTCTTCTCTATTTTTCTCTTAGATTCATGAATTGTAACTAAACTTTTACATTTGGTCGAAGGAGATTGAAGCCTCGGAACCACATATTGTGAGATCTAAATGGTTTTTCTTAATTTAATTCATGTTTTTGAGTATTGAATATTCTTCTGCACTTATTTCCATGATTGTTATGTTTAATTGCTAGGAGGCCTACTAGTTTATTATTCATTGCAATCTACCGCTAAGTTAATTATCAAATCAGTAATTGTTTCATCCCTTTAACTTGTGAAGCACTAGGATTTGATGATTTTCTACGATAGATGTTATTAAATCTTAAGAAGAATGTTTAAATAGATTGAATGCAACCGCTGGTGTTTGTGTTATCTAGTTCATCGATTTCTCTATTGTGTAAAGCTGTTATTAAATTGAATCTTGAGCGCTGATCTGGGGTTATTTAACAATTAGGGTTAATTAGAACGCTGGTTTTTCTAACTAACTAAAATTAAGGAGAAATAGGAAAATTATTCCAACGATAAATATTCAAAATATGAATTGAATTATCCTTGCATCTATAATCAATTGTGGATTTCCGAAGGTGGATATTGACTTGGACCACGGTTAGTCTTTTGATTATTTTCGTTAATTTAGTTTTCATTGTTATTAATTGTATTATTTACAATTGTTTGCATACAAAAACCCCCCAATCATTGTACGGAGCATAAACTATTGAATTACACACTCTTCGTGGGATCAACCCTTACTTCCACTACTACATTAGTTTTAGAGGTTTAAACACTATTTTTGGGTGCCTACGACAGCACACCAAATTTTAGCGCCGTTGCCGGGGAGTGATGTTAATTTATTTTTGTGTTTCTTTACTTATTTATTTTATTTTGAAAAAAAATCAAAAAATCATAATTTTTTGGTTTTTAATCAATTTATTGTTTTTAGGAGTTTTAGCATAGAATTTTATTTATTTTTCTTATTCTACTTTCTTTTTAACTTGTTTTTCATATTTATTTATTTTCTTTTAGTTTTCTTGATAGTTTATGCTCATAACTCGATCTTCTACTCAAGAAACTTGATTGCAAATATGGCCGTCAATTCTCAACAATTTGGCACTAGACTCGACATGCCATCTACGCATGTTAATGAGGTAAATGTTTCATCCATTGAACAACAACTTGCGAGTCTAACTACTCTTATTTGTCAAATGACTGTAGGTACTATGCAAACAGCAAATACTTGTGGAATTTGTTCATTGGTAGGCCATCCAACCGATATGCGCCCAACAATTCAAAAAGAATTTGTTGTGTATGTAAATGCAATCGGTAGCTCTCCTGGACAACCACAAAGGAATTATGATCCATATTCAAACACGTACAACCAAATATGGAGGGATCATCCAAATCTTAGTTATGGGAATCGACAAGTGAATCAACCTATGAATCAAAATTGGCAGAATTTTCAGCAAAATAATCAGCCATACCCTTCTAAACAACAACATGGCCAAATTTCTAACTCTAGTATGTCTTTAGAAGATATAGTTATATTTCTTGCCACTAACACTTTACAATTTCAACAGGAGAGAAGGGCTAGTATTCAAAGTTTGGAGAATCAAATGAGTCAAATAGCTAACGCGGTAGTAGGTTGGAGTCACATAATACGGGAAAATTGACATTTCAAACAGTGATAAATCCAAAAGAAAATGTGAGTGCAATCACGTTGAGGAGTGGGGCGGAGGTTGAAGCTCCAGTGAAGGTAGCCCCTACATCATCGATGGAAGAAAATAAAGAATATATCACAGCAAAAAAGAGTGCTCCTAACAATACTGAGGTAACTGAGCGTAAGTTTCTACCTCTTTCTGATTATAAATGTGTACCTCATTTTCCTCGATCTTTAGTAGGATCTAGGAAATATGAACGAGATCATGATGAGCTGCGTGAAATTTTTAGTAAATGTGAGGTAAATATTCCACTTTTAGATATGTTTAAACAAATGCCTCGTTATGCTAAATTTTTGAAACAATTGTGCACAAGTAAAAAGAAACAGAAATTGAAGGGGATTGAAAATGTAAAAGTTGGAGAACAGGTATCTGCAATAATTCAAGAAAAACTTCCTACAAAGTGTACGAATCCAGGTATGTTCACTATCCCTTGCATGATAGGCAATATTAAGTTTGAGAAGGTCGTGCTAGATTCCGGAGCATCTATTAATGTCATGCCATATTCTGTATACACTTCCTTGAAACTAGGACCTTTAATTGACACTGGTGTGATAATTCAACTAGCTGATAAATCTAATGTCTATCCTAAGGGGGTAGTTGAGGATGTTCTTGTGAAAGTTAATGAATTAATTTTTCCTGCTGATTTTTATGTGCTTGACGTGGGCAGTAGTAATCAAGCTCTCCCTATTTTGTTAGGAAGACCATTCTTAAGGACATCCAAACTAAAATGGACTTTCATAATGGCACATTAACCATGGAATTTGATGATAAAACTATTACACTTAATATTTATGATTCCATGAAACATCCATGTAATAATAACCATGTTCATTTTATTGATGTGATTGATCAATTAGCACATGATGTTTTCGAATTTGTTGCTACAAAAGAATGGGAAGTTGTCAATATTGAGCATTTTGGGAAGGAAAAAGAGGAGCTGGCCTTAAACACTGAGTTACAAAGAACTATGGCAGCATTAAATGCTCTTCCAAAGTCAGGTACCAGTTCTTGTTTTATATTACCAGTTTCTAATGAGAAGCCTCTATCTTCTATTTTGCAGACTTTCATTTCGGATTTGAAGCCTCACCCTAGTCATTACAAGTATGTATTCCATGGAGGTGGAAGAACACTGCTAGTTATCATTCGCATTGAACTTGGTACATCGCAAGAAAAATCAAAGCCAACCATGATAGACCCGGGCTGAATAAAGAAACATTGAGTCGAGCCAAAGACGATAATCAAAGGCGCTGTTTGGGAGGCAACCCAAGGGGAGTTCGTTCCTTTATCATTTTATTTTTTTTATTGTTCGCATTCTGTTTTTTATTTTAGTTATATTTGTCATTTTCTTTGCATTGGACCTTACATTGGGGCAATGTAAATTTTAAGTGTGTGGGAGGGATTTAGATTTAGGTTGCATTTAGATTGAGTGAGTTAATTTTGAAAAAAAAAATTGCATGATTTTATAAGAAGAAGAGTTGAGGTTAAAAGATTTTCTGTTGTATATGCTATTTGCTAGAATTAGTTAGGCTTTTGAAGAACTCATAACATGATTGAATGAATGATCCTCCAATTTAGAGTTGATTAGTGGAGTTATTTTCTTTGAGGATTGTAGTAACTAAATTCTGTAGACAAAAGCCAGTGAGATTTTTGAGCCTTTAGACTGATACACCCATAACCGTCTCATTATTTCTTTTCATGTGTGATATTCTTTCATGGTTTTATTTCTCTAGAACTTACCTTGATTCTCTTCAAGATCACATTGATACATGAATGCACGAATATGATTAAGGCCGTCTCTATTACATAAATGAGCTTCATTAGCCAAATAGCCAACCCTGTAATTGAATTTTCCATTGTTGAGCCCATTTGAGCCTTATTGTCTTTTCTTTGTATAAACTCACATTACAAGCTTTTAAACTGGAAAAACAATATCTTTACCCAAGCCTTAGAACTAGTGGAGTATCGTTGAATGTCATGAGAAGTGTGGGTATGCAAGAAAATAAGTGTGGGGTATCAAGATTTATGGCAGTGCTATTATTGGTGAATTGGAACAAATTTTCTATGTCAATTCAAGGAGTTCCATTGTTGGTGTATAATTTGAAGTTTACATTGTGCAAGAAAAACACAAGAAGAAAAATGAAAAAAAATGAATGATTGAAGAAAAAGAAAATAAGTAATGAAGGAGAGTGATTTTAATGTGAAAAAGATCTATATTCATAACACTTCCTTGGTGCGTTTGCCGGGAGTTATGGCAATGCTATTATTGGTAAATTGGAACAAATTTTCTATGTCAATTCAGGGAGTTCCAATATTGGTGTATAATTTGAAATTTACATTGTGCAGGAAAAACGCAAGAAGGAGAAGAAAAAAAATGAATGATTGAAAAAAAAAAGAAAAAAAAATAAATGATGAAGGAGAGTGATTTTAATGTGAAAAATATCTATATTCATAATTCTTCCTACATCTCAAAAGGAGTTCGATTTGTGTGGGATATATGCAAAAATGATGAAGCTATCATGTGGAGCGGTTGGTTTACATGTCTTATGTATATGTTTGAGTTAAGTCTTTTTATCTTTGCTCCACTAGTTTCGATGGCTCTTGAGTCACATACCCAAATATTTCTCACCTTGATCATAAACCACATTACAACTTTTGAAAAGTCCTTATGATTCTTGTAAATCATGTGATCTAAGTGGTGGCGAGTGAGAAGATATGCAAGCATATGGTAGAACATCTCCATTGGAATGAATTTGAGTGAAACACTTACCCTTTTGAACGCGTGAGAGTTGAACGCTTATATCCGTGAGGGTTTACATGTTTAGTTTACTCCATCTTCATATGAAGATGCTTGCAAATTGATTATGAGTTGTGTGGAATGTTTATTCATGATATTTTATGTATTTTGAAAAAAGTTTGATAGTTCTATATTCTTGGCATTATGACCTGGTGTTTTTGGGGAATCAAATTTGAGTTTTGCCCGAATACGAACAAAAGCTAAGTGTGGGGGAATTTGATAGGAATGTAAAATGCATATTTTTCCCTCCTTATTTTATGCGCTCGTATGTTTATTTTGTACCTAAATGTACTTAGTATTCTCATATTTTGGTTTAGGTAGAAATTCTATGGATATTGCGTAATTTGGAAGAAATAGATGAAAAGAGATCAAAATGGAAGAAAGTGAAAGTTCAGGGTCTAAAGTGAAAATATTTAAAAGTTGTATCGAACCTCATGATGAAGACTTGAGAGTGTTAGAGGCCAATTGGATGAAGAAATGAGTCAAATGGATGAAATATAGCCAAGACATTATCACATATCAACTTTCAAGCTGAAAAGTTTTGCACCGATTTTCAGCCTCATCTTGAGACTAGTTTTTGACATCTTAGATGATCTAATTCGAAGATGGTATCTGACGAAAAGTTGTAGCCCTTTGAGTTATCTTTCTAACACATCTTGAATCGTCTCAATCGGATATCGGGAGAGGAAGTTATGATGAAAATACTGAAGTAAACGCAAAGTGGACAGATTTCTAGCGCTCAAGTGCTGTCCTGTAGCGCTCAAGCGCCGTGCGCCGCCACAGATTTTAGGTTTTTATTGTTTGGGCCGCGAAAACTCCAGAAAAAGACTCCAACTTAGCCAAGAACGTGTAGGGAAGTATAAATAGACCTAATAAGGCAAAAACACAGGGAAGAACCTCTCCAACTTTATTATTCTCTATTTTTCTCTTAGATTCATGAATTGTAACTAAACTTTTACACTTGGTCAAATGAGATTGAAGCCTCGGAACCACATATTGTGAGATTTAAATGGTTTTCTTAATTTAATTCATGTTTTTGAGTATTGAATATTCTTCTGCACTTATTTCCATGATTGTTATGTTTAATTACTAGGAGGCTTACTAGTTTATTATTCATCGCAATCTACCGCTAAGTTAAATATCAAATCCGTAATTGTTTGATTCCTTTAACTTGTGAAGCACTAGGATTTGATGATTTTTTGCGATAGAGGTTATTGAAAAAGTTTAAATAGATTGAATGCAACCGCTGGTGTTTGTGTTATCTAGTTCATCGATTTCTCTATTGTGTAAAGCTGTTATTGAATTGAATCTTGAGCGTTGGTCTGGAGTTATTTAATAATTAGGGTTAATTAGAATGCTGGTTTCTAACTAACTAAAATTAAGGAGAAATAGGAAAATTATTCCAACGATGAATATTCAAAATATGAATTGAATTATCCTTGCATCTATGATCAATTGTGGATTTTCGAAGGTGGATATTGACTTGGACCAAGGTTAGTCTTTTGATTATTTTCGTTAATTTAGTTTTCATTGTTATTAATTGCATTATTTACAATTGTTTGCATACAAAAACCCCTCAATCATTCTACGGAGCATAAACTATTGAATTACACACTCTTCGTGGGATCGACCCTTACTTCCACTACTACATTAGTTTTAAAGGTTTAAAGACTATTTTTGGGTGCCTACGACAGCACACCAGCAGGTGCCAAGTTTGAGGAGGACTCCATGAGTGTTTCGAAGTTTAGAATCTCAGTTTGAAAATCATCTAGTGAGAACTCTTTATCTCTTGTTGCGAATGTGAAAGCAGTCACAAATGGCATGAACTGGGGCTTGAGCCCACTGATGAGATACGTGATGAGATCTTGTTCATCCATCTGTTTTCCTGCAGCGGACAGTTGATCGGAGAGAAGTTTAGCCTCTTCAATATACGAAAGGCAAGACCGATTACCTTAGTTAATTGTTTGAAGTTGCCGTTTGAGGAAAACGATTCGAGATCGCGATGTAGATGAGAACCGGGCTTGAAGAGAATCCCAGACTTGTTTCGATATGTCTAGATTGAGGACTATGGAGACAAGTTTCTCCACAATGGAGGCATAGAGCCAACTGAGAACGCTGTTGTCTTTCTTAGACCAGCGTGTATACTCCGGATTGGGAGAGTCATCAGGCAGAGTCTTTTTTCGAGCCGGGCTGGTGCCATCAACTAAGCCAACCATGTCGTGACTCTTCAAGAATACCAGAAATTGGATCCTCCAGGTCAGATAATTGGGGCCATCCAATTTGGGAAATTGTGGGGTATTTTGAAGGGAAGAGGCCATTGGAATCTGAGATGGTGTTGCGGAAGCGAGGTCGAAGGATTATCTTTTCTTTGGCATTGACCTTATGGCTCTGATACTATGAAAGAACTCAAATAACAATTAGAAATAATCTGGTGGCAATCCCTTACCTTCTCATCTGTTTTCATTTTCTTAAATAATACATAGATTACATCTTTCCAAAACTAATTCAGGAATGTATAGTTTTACCAAAATAAATGTGATTTGTAAAATTGGAAATATAAGATAAAATCATGGGATTATATCACATTGATTTGTGAGGAGATTGGGGAGGTGATTCAGCTGCTGTTGGTTTGGGAAGTTCACGTATGGTAGCTGCATTTTCGGGATCCTCATCACTACTCTGTCCAGCTTGCTCATTCTGTCCATTTTGCTTATTCTGTCTAACACGAGTTGAGTAGCGTTTCTGTTGTGGAAGTTGCTCACCGACTTACATAAGCTAGTTCGCGATCATGGAGAGCCTCTCACTAGTAAGCGGTCCAAATGTTGGCTCGCATGCTGAGCTCATTCTCGACTTGTTAGTTGCGCTAGGCTGGCATGGCTTTTTCGGCTATGCAAGTTGATTTATCAATTGCAGACAACCATTGATATAACTCATTCATAAATGGCAGAGAGCATGCCAATATGATTTTTTTTTTCAAAGTCGACTCTAAAAATAGGCATTGTGTGAAAACAAATTTCATCACAATTCAATTTCATTTTCAGATTTCTCTTCTACGCAATTCTAGTATGTTGCTCTCAGCTATTTAGTAGTATAATTTTGTAGCTATTATCTCTTGATTTCTTAATTTCTTCGGAGAAGGTTTTTTTACAACTGCTTATACTTTTGTTCTTGCATTATTCTACCTAATTTAAATAATGGCAAGGTCATCATCATTTTCTTGGATTTTTTTCAAAGATTTGACGAAAATGTCAATTGGGTTAGGTGAGATGAAAGAATAATTAATTTTTTTGGACGATGATACGTGGAACTTATGCACTTTATCTTATAACTTGTAAAACATATTTTCATCTTCTATGCAAATGTGAATATCATTTCTCCAATCCAAATTCCGTTATATTCTTTTTGTTAAATATTTTCTTTAGCCTTCTTATGGTGCGAGGGTGAGGATTCTCTGCTATCCCAAGCAATTGAAAACTATTTTTGTTATGTTCAAACTATCTTTCTACTAGCTGCAGTGTTCTATTCCCGTTTTAAATTGTGTTAGGACCGAACATTGTTGTCAGTTATTTCAAAATAATTTAAGTTTTACATTTGATACAAAAATATAGTCGCTATGAGGAAGAATTACAGAATTGTACAATTTGTACTGGTTCAAACTAAATAGATTATTTTTTTTTATTTATTATTATTTTATTTTTATTTTTTTGAGTTTGAAATGTATGAAACTAATATGCTTGGATCACCCAAATGGGATGAAATATTGGTAGGTGTTGACTTCTTCAATATACTTCAATGGTGGAATGCACAACAATATCAATATTCGCTATTGTCGAGTATAGTCTGAGACTTGTTTACATTACCCTATATTTTATCAATACTTACATATATAAGGTCCATCATGTGAGATCATATATTAGATTGAGATGCATTGCGTAACCTAGGTGATATTATAATTTGAATAGAAACATATGTTTGTATCCGTCAATGATTTCAAGAAGATGAAGGTGTCCTTTTAGCATCTTCTCAGATGTGCAATTGTAGAATGTGAAGGTAGGATTGTAATTATGTTTTAGTTATTAATCATTATTATTATATAACATTTATTTATTGTAAATAATTGTACACGAGATTTGAATAGAAACATATGTTTGTATCCGTCAATGATTTCAAGAAGATGAAGGTGTCCTTTTAGCATCTTCTCAGATGTGCAATTGTAGAATGTGAAGGTAGGATTGTAATTATGTTTTAGTTATTAATCATTATTATTATATAACATTTATTTATTGTAAATAATTGTACACGAAATACTCATTCATATATAGTTTTAACTCCGCCCATATATTGTAGCCGGATCCAAGCCCTAATAAAGAGGTTTTTTTAAATTTTTAATTTCTTACTTTTACACTTTTCTTATAAAAATACGTCTTCTTTATACTTCTAGGAGTGAAAGAACATTTTTCAACTAGAAATCTAGTAAGTTGCGAATGATTTGTGAGCCAAATCTACTCGATCCCGCTTGGCTCGCTTCATTAACAGCCCTAAGATCAATAGAAGTGAATCTATTATGTTCCATTCTATGCTTCGTATGATAATTCAGATAAAAATGAGATGTTAAGCAATGTATGAGTCTTTACGTTTTAAAGGTTCCAGTACTAGAAGCAAAGAATTATAAAAAATCTTCAATTCATATAAATATGAAATTTGGTTTTTGGAGACTAATATATGTAGAAGTTATTATGATCCACATGGATACCATGTCAACCAGGTTGGGTTTTGGGCAGAGGCAAGTGAGGCTCATGCCTCAGGCCCAAAAATTATAGGGGCCTCAAGTCTTTTTTTTTTTTCCTTTTAATATAAAATTGACAAAATACCCATTCATATACCTTTTGTGCCTGCCAACGAGAATAGCCAAAACCCATTGTCTGCCTTTGGCCCTTGACCGACACCATCCTTTCACTTCTCTCTCAGTCGTCCTTCGCCACCGTGCCATGCTATTGGGTACATGATTGCTCGGATTTCATTCTTGCAGATATTTGATACAATCTTGAAACATTTGAATTCCAACTATGGATTGCTCGGATTCCGATGTCTTGTATCTTTAGAGTTTAGAATCATCTTTGAATTTTATTTTGTAAGTGTATACTTTATTTTTGTCATTTTTAGTTGATTACCTAATGATGATGTTTTACTACCCATTCTTATTTCATTTAGTGGCTTAAAATTAATCAGAATTGTGTAATCTACAATGGGATTTTCTTTATTTGATAAATTAATAGTTTTCCTTCCTTTTTCTGGACATTTATATAAGTAAATATTGGTATCATGATTGAAGGAATTATAGTCCTTGTTGGATTTTGATTAAACTAGGAAATGTTATTTTGAAAACATTAGAATTTTTTTTACCGAGTGTTTACTCTCTTTAGTGTTGCTGGTTTTAATTTGATGAATTTTAATTTTAATTTTAATTTTTTCCTTTATTATTCAGAAAATCTTTTGTCTTTATTACTTAAATTCTCTAAAGGAAAAGAATAAAAGATGATGCATTAATTTTGATTATCAGATCTCAGAGTCATGAACCAAGCTTGTTGTATTATTAAATTACAACCCTAGGGCTGGAATGTTTTTTAACAAGGAACAATAAATATATGAATGATAGTGTTTTTAAATTGTGATGTAAAAATTTAGTCATTTTGGTCTTATTTTATCATCAAATATGATTAATTATATATATAATTATAATTAATTTCGAAATGGATTCCCTTTTTGTAATCTGGTCTCAGTGACTGGTAATCATATGGAGTCAAAACTCATGAATGATTCTAGGATTGGAGTCTTAAAATTGTACTTCGCTAATGTTATAAGAAGATAAAAATGTTATTTGGACTTGTAAATTGAGACAGAACTAATCTGTGGTTGCACTTGCATCAGTAACCTACTTTTCTGATTATTGCATAAAAGCTTTTGGCTAGTACTTCATAAAGGAAAATTTATCATGATGGATTTGAGGAAGTTCCATGATGATTTCTTACCAAAGACCTCAGCTATTTTTTAAACATGGATTAAGGAAAAATGTTCAACGGTTTATAGATGGTTAATGTGTAATGGTAACAGTTGCAATGTTTTCCAATTACTTCCTATAAATTTCATGTAATTTGATGGCCAGTAATTGGTAGTTGAACAATTCACTCAATACATGCCACATGCCAAATGGTTAGGATGACATTGGACTTCGTGCTTGTAAAAGGGTTGACTGTTGGAGTTTTTTCTTTTCATTAATGAAAGAAAGATTGCTTCTTTATCCTTTACATTACTAATATAGACAACTGAAGTTTCTTTTCTAGTTTGTCAGGCTTGTAGTGATGATGAAGATGATAGTGATGACGACAACTATCATGATGGTGATAATTCAACAAAAATGACAGTTGATGCTCCCGATTCAAGTATGACTAAAGAGGACACGATGATTGATGAACCTAGACCCCAGGAAGTGGCTGAAGTAGAAGATGGATGGACTGTAGTTGCATCCAAGCTAAATAAAGGTAGAAGGAACTGAATTATACTCAAATGTACTTGTATCGTTAAACCCGTGTACTCAAATCTAATTGTGTCATTAAAGGTCATGAAACTTGATTGTGTTAATGAAGTATGTGATAATGAAGAAGAAACGATGAAACATGTCCATATTAATGAGGTGGATGATAAAGAACAAGATGGTTGCTTTTTTAATGTTCAGTTTTAAGTTAGCAATACGTTACATAACTAGGTGCAAGCAACGTGCATGCACGTTTGCTTAGTTTATATTTAATAGTTTTGTTTAAAAATTAATTTGTTATTAATAAAGATGTAATTTTTTTGGTTAATTAAATAATTAATGATATAATATTTATGTAATTGATAAATAATTAAATAAAGTGATCATCTCCAACCCAAAATCACAAACAGAAAACTCAAGGTATGTTAAGGGGTAAGAAGATGAGTTTGCTTAGGCTCCATTTGATTCTCATTAATGTAGAATGAGAATGAAAAATATAGCTGTTATTGGACCACACACAAGATATAGAAATTCAAAATTGATAGATTGATGTGATGGATAACGGTCATATTTTTCATTTTTATGAGTTTTTAATGAGAAACAAATAGAGGCTTAAACTTTTTGCATGGCTTAAGTCTTTACTCTTTTTTAAGTAATAATGTAATTTATTTTACGCTAAAGTATGATATGTATTACGGTAATATATGTATATCATGTGTTAGACTTAGTATTGGTAAGTGACGGGTAAATTTTCGAGGACGAAAATATTTTAAGGGGGTGAGAATGTAATACCCCGAAAAATTTCATAAAATATAATTCAATTGTTATATACTATATTTTAATATTTTGAAAGTTAGGGACTAAATGATACATTTATCAAATTATATTTTATTTGTGTCAAATATTTAGATATTGATGGAGTTATCGTAAATATATGAATATTGGTCTCATTGGATAAATCGTAATTAGATACATAAATCAGATTCGAGAAAAAGTCGATTCGGATAAGTTAGCTCCAAGATGCTTTAGTTTGAAAGAATTATCAAAAGCTAATTTATTTTCTTTATTATTTAATTATAATTTTGAAAGTAAGGGGTGGTGAAAAAGGATTTTCTGTTAAAAGAAATTTCATTAGTTTTTCCGTTAAATCAAGAAATTCCGTCAGTTTTTCCGTTAAACCAACATATTCCGTTTAATAGCCACTTTTTATATATAGAAAGATACACTATTGGACTTTACATTTACGTTAATTCTGGGGGGGGCAATTTTCGGAGTTCGCCTAGGACTCTGAAAATTACAAGACCGATCTTGTCTATTACTTGTCTAGAAACATGATTAGAGGCCCCAGACTGCATCTGACATGAACGAGAAACATCTCAATATGAATTCTGAGAAAATAACTTTGATATTAGTTCCCCATGCATTAATTTTTTTTTTTTTTGATACCCAGGTTCCAGGCTTGCGCCTGACTAGTCCTGGACCTCCAACCTCCGGCCCCTCATTGGTTGGTGGAAGGTAAACCGCGGGATATGCCCAAATTGGATCACAGGTTCCTGCATTGCTTTAACTCCTGGCCCCAAGAAAGCCCTCCTCACTGCTGGAAGCAGGATTCGAACCCTCCACGGGCTGATTGTGGACAATGGTCACAAAAGTACAAACATCAATTATTTTTAAATGAAAATTTAATAACGAATTCCAATGGGATGATGAAAAGGCCAAGTATAAAATGACGAAAATGCCCTCATCAAACTTTTATAAATAGACCATTGTACAACTAAAAAGAGGACTCTGGACTTTTTGACTTTTGAATGAATTGTTGATCTCAAAAAGAGATATCTTCATCTCCCCCTTGAATATAAAAGAATTGGATTTGACACATACAAAAATTTTGATAGAAATAATCACTAGAGAATTTATGAGAGAAAATATACAGTTGTCTTAAAAAAAATACAACCTATTTTTTGAGGTTTACAATTTCATTTATGATAGGCTTCTAACATGATAAATATGGACAGAGAGAGTGCACTTTCAACTTGCAGTATTGAACAAGAACTTTAAGATACATTAAACACATAGATAAATGCTAGAATCATCTAAAAGTGTATTTTATACACTTATTTGGGGTCTAAAATATCGATATTTGATAGTTTTTCTAACAAAATATATCCTAAATTATTTTATTATTGTTATATAGGTAAGATTCAATGGTTGAACAAGGAATCGAAATACGGAAACAAAAATTGATGAAAATGGCAAAATTCAAAATTTGAGGATCAAATTGTAATTATTTAATAGTTGATTCGGATACAAGAAGATACTTTGAAAATTTTTAGTAGACAATTTGGATGGAATTAGAGCTCAAAAAGGAATGGAATATGATTAAAATATTATCAAAATCAATTTTCAATCGCACAAGTTATATTCCAAATTTTTAGCCGAATATTGAGACCTATTTTTGGTACAGTAAATATTCGAATTGGAAAAATTCTATTTGTAGAAAAGGTGTAGCCATTTGAGTTAGCTTTTCAACGCATTGAATAGCTTTAATCGGAGATCATGAGAGAAAGTTATGACCAAAATATTGACTGTTGTGCAAAAATAAAAAATCTGCACGCGATACAACTTTCCTTATTCGATTGAAACTCTTATAGAAATCAATTTGAACATGATTTTCAACCAATTTTTTACTCTAGATAAACCTAACAACAGAATACATATTAGAGACATCTCATACTCCAACATTCATTATTATCATCAAATGAGGAAAACTTATAGTTTTTGTGAGAGAATTGATCGAGACTTGCAAGAATTCAATCAAGTGGAGATTCAAATTTTATTTTTGGGCAAAGAAGAGAAGGCACAAGTGGAGATTTATCAAGAAACCATAGAAGATATTCAAAATTTCAAAATGCATCTTCATCTCCTCAATTTATCAAAAATTTGGGTTATAACTTTTCACTTAAATATGATTTCTAGTAATTTCGATATGTTAAGCTAATTTTATACATTGCTAGGATGAGATGAACCTTTGTTATGATATTTTTAGTTCTTAATTAATTATTTTGACTTTAATTTGATTTGATTTGTGAATATTTATTATTGTTTTTATCGTTCTTTTCAATTGCTTGATCACCAATTGAAATGTTAGTAGATTTTATTGTTATTGAGAGGGATAATAGGGTTTAAGCACATTATAATAAACAATGTAAGGTCAATAGAGGATAGAGATATACATCTACACTTTATATGGTTTGAAAAAAGGTGTTCTACCACTTGTTCATACATTTATCATGTTTGTATCTTTCATCGAAAGATAGAAGGGTTACATGAGGGCAATAGATTTGATCGCTATCGAGAGAGACTTTCAGTTAAATTTTGAACATTAACCAACATAAATGATTTCAAAATGTCACTTTAATTGTTACACTAAAAATGGAATAACAATGGGGATTCGATATCTTAGCAATGCACCTCACATATTTGAAAAACACATTTACTTACGTTCATTAGTTTAATTGATAATTTAAGGATTAGTATAAAAAAATTCACAAAATTTGTTTGTTATTTGATTAAAGATTTTAACTCAATCAAACACGTAGTCCTCGTGAGTTTGACACTCTATTCATCTATATTAATTGACCATGATCCCATGCACTTGCAGGTTTTCAAATGATAAAGTTTTTAGCACTGTTGTCGGGAACTATTGTTTTTGATAAATTTAGTTAATTTTAGCTTTAATCTAAATTTTACTGTTTTGTTTTTAGTTTAATTCATTAAATTAGAAAAAATTTACAGTGTTTCTTACTTCTCTTTTTGGACATTGTATGCAAAGTTCTAGAACTGATGATTTTGCTCAATTTGACCTGAAAATCGAACGAACATTCAACCTTCGAAAAAAATAACATTTGAAAACACACAAAAAATAGAAAAAGGAAGACATGGCAGAGAAAAATCTGAATCAAATAGCCATTTGGGCTAATATGGGAGTAGTACAACAGAATGCGGTTACAGCTAATGAAAATCCAAGGCTCATGGGAGAGTACATGGTTCCACCAGTTTGATCAGACAAACTTCCACCTGATGACTGATATGATCAATATGTTTCAAAACGCGCTACAATTCTTTGGGAGAGCTACGAAAAATCACAACGCTCATGTATTAAGATTTATGGACATGTGTGCAACTATCGGGTATCCAGGGGTGTCCGTGAAGCAATCAAATCGAGGTTTTTCCCATACACATTGAGAAACTTAGCTAAAGAGTGATTAGACACTTGTCCATCTCAGAGCATCACTACATGGAACCAATTAAGTCAGAAATTTCTTAGCAAGTATTTTTCACCGAAAAGGATTGCAAAGCTGAGGGACGAGATTACCGCATTTTAACAACTGGATTCAATATGCTATTCAGAGGCTTGGAGACGATACAAAGGTTTACTTCATCAATGACCACAACACGGATTGCAAAAATGGCTTCAAGTGCAGTACTTCTATATTGGTTTGAATCCAATAAGCAGGGTTAACTTTGACTTCGCATGCGAGGGTTCTATCGCAAAAAGAACCGCTAATCAAGTCTACCTCATGGAGGATCTGACATTCACTAGTGCACTTTGGCCTACTAAAAGGACAAATGGATATAGAGTTGCTAGGGTATTCGAAGTTGATTCTTTGACAGCGATTTAAGCGCAATTAACAGCATTGGCACAGAAGGTGGATCGGATGAATGTAGCCTAGACATGAGACCGAAATGCAAATATTGTGAGAGTACCACGAGAGTGATGATTGTAATGTAGGGTCTCCTTTTTTTTAGACAATGAAGGATGTGAACTAAACTCAACATTTTCAAAGGCAACAAAACAATCCAAATCCTAAAACCTATTACTGAGGCTGGAAAAATCACCCAAGTTTCCAATGGAGCAACAATCTAGGAGCTCGGACTACACCACTAGGTTTTCAGTAAACTGAAAATAAATCTTTGTTAGAAGATCTTATTACAAAATTGGTGGAGATATCTACCCAACACATGCAAAGAACAGATATAACCTTACAAGTTCAGGGAGCTGCCATAAAAAATTTGGAAAATCAGATGGGACAAATAGCAATATTACTCTCAAAGAGAGCACCAGGAGAACTGCCTAGTGACATTGAGATAAATCCCAAACAGCAGGTAATGGCAGTGAAGGTCGTGGATGGAGAACAAATTGAGGTAATAACTACCCGTAGTGGAGTTCAACAGTTAGAGAATAATATAAAGAGACAAGTTGTTACAAAAGAAAAGGTACATTCCATGGTTGATGAGCAAACCAAAGAAGCAGAGACAGAAAAAGCATTAGAGGATCCAAAGGTTAAGAAAAACATTCATACTAAAGAATTTGTGCCACCATTATCGTTTCCACAAAAGTTGTAAAAGAGAAAGTTCGATGATAAATTCAAGAAATTCCTGGATATACTGAAAAATTTCAACATCAATATCTCATTCATTGATGCAATCTGACAAATCTCGTTGTATGCAAAGTTCATGAAGGACATGATATCTAAAAAAAAAAAAAAAAGCTTCCAGATTGGTAAGAAGTGGCATTGACTGAAGAGAGCAGTGCAAAGGTGCAAAATAAATTGCCACCAAAACTTAAGAACCCAAGGAGTTTCACTTTACCCATTTCACTAGGCAAAAAAATCATTTTAATACTTTATGTAATACATGTGCAAGTGTAAATTTGATGTCTATGTCTACTTTTAGGAAAATAGGAGTTGGAGAAGTCAAATGATCGAATGTAACATTGCAGCTAGCAGATATGAGCATCAGATACCATGGGGTAAGGTTGAGGATGTGCTCATCAAGATTGGGAAGATAATATTCCTGACGGACTTCCTTGTTATGGACCTCAAAGACGACCACAATATGCCAATTATCTTAGGTCGACCCTTTTTAGCAACAAGTCGAACTTTGATTGACATGGAGAAGGGCGAGATAACTGTGAGGGTAGAGGACATACATGAGATCTTTAAATTACATAATTCACCTAAGCCTGGAGGAGGCCAAATATGTTGTTGAAGAAATTCATCAAAGGTCGAAGGAGACAAAACATAAAAGTCTAGAGAGCCTTGCTAGAGAATATAATAGAGAGCTCAAGATTTGGAGGGCAAAAAGAGGATGTAAAGTCGAAAATTGCAAGGACTGTCAGGCAGCAAACTCCAGCGTGAACCACTATGATCAGTCCCTCCATACAGTCTAGCTAAAGACTATAAATTAAGCGCTTCTTGAAAGACAACCCAATTTTCTAATCCTTTTATTTCTTTTGAGTTTCGTATTGCATTGCATGTAGTGTTATTCTTTATTTATAGGTTGTATTAGTTATAGGAACGTTTCAATTCAATCTGGGAGGTCATCTACATTATTGACACTTAGCCTAATTAAAGGAAAATATTAATTGAGTCAAAATAAGTTTTCTTTTTATTATTTTGATTGTTTTCTTCTCCTCTTGATAGATACCATGGATATTGATATTGAAAGGAGTTTAGTAAAGTACAATTTGGAATAAATTGACAAATAGATCTTCTCACATTCAACAAAAAAATTCTAGGAGTACCATTTTCCTTTTCTTTCCTATCCCATTATATTCTTATTCATGTTTCATGACATTTAGGACAATGTCGATTTTAAATTTTGGGGTGAGAAAAACTTTGGGTTGTTCTATATATATTTTCTTATTTTAAGTTGTGTGCTTGTGAGGGTTAGATAACCTAGCATGCAATGATGAATAAATTTGAGATTTGATGTTGATTTATGAATTGTGGAGACTTAACCTTGCAAAACTTGATATTATACGTACACTAGAATTAAGTTGGACAGTGTGATATTATGAGTTGATTCATATAATTGATAGGTTGATATGGTTAGACATAGACACTTTACCTATATCATACTAAATTATTTATCCTTAGACCAAATTTAGCAAAATTTGGGGTATTTTGTTGTTGTTGGAAGATATGAATGTGGAAAGGGATTCCATGTGTGAAAACTTTTGTGTGGATTATCTTGGATTAACGGGATAAAATTAGGCAAAAATTTTAAGTTGGAGGTCGGTTTGTTTGAATAGGTGTTTAATGAGAAGTATTGCACTAATCAAGGTAGAAAAATATATAAAAGACATATCTTCGTAGCCTTTATGAGTTGAGTTATTAAGCATGTTAGGGTATTTATAACCCAATGCTCTAAAATCATCTAATTTGGAAGTTATCGGTCAAAAGCTCAATACATGGATCATATAGAAAGCTTAAGAGAGAGTGCAAAAAAAAAAATTAAATAAAAGGAGGTGCATGAAACAGAAGACACACCAAATGTCATGGTTAAGCTCCAAACACTTATTTAAGAAGACTTGAGTTTTGATGAGGGATTATTAGCCTAATCTAGTCCTAGAGACTGAAGCAATCAAAGAATTAGAGAATCTTTGTTTATTGATCTGTTAACTTATAATTAGTAAAGTCCATCTAAACTAGAGATGGTCATAATAGTAATGAAAAATTCAAGATTAGATTACACACTGAAAAAAAAAATGAAAAAAGAACAAGTTTCGGGGTGTGTGAATCATACTAAAGGTGAAATGATATTTTTTTATCACAGAGGGTCGGGAATTGAAGCAACTTGTAAATCCATGATTTTTTATTTAATTCTTCATACACACAGTCGGTTTTGCATTGGAAAAGTGAATATTGGTTTGAAATTGTGACTTTGAAACAATTTGTAGATTTACTATTGTAATTTCAAATACTAAAATAAAAAGTTAGATTGTCTAACCAAATATTTTTGCATGATTGTGTGTTTGTTGTTATTTATTTTATAATTTTGTTTTGAGGACAAATAAATATTTATATTTGTGGATATTTGATAAGTGTATTTTATACACTTATACGATATCGAAAATAGTGATATTTGATAGTTTTTCTAACAAAATATATCCTAAATTGTTGTATTTTATGTTATATAGGTATGATTCAATGGTTGAACGAGAAATGGAAAGAAAGAAGCGAAAAATGATGAAAAATGACAAAATTCAAAGTTTGAGGACCAAATTGTAATTATTCAATATTTGATTCGGTCACAAGAAGATCTTTAATGATTGCTAGGAGATAATTAAATTGAACTAGAACTCAAAAAAGAATGGAATATAATCAAAATCAATTTTCAATTGCACAAATTATATTCCAGATTTTTTGACATAGTAAACATTCAAATTGGAAAAGTTCTATTTGAAGAAAAGTTGTAGCCCTTTGTACTAACTTTCCAACTCACTTTGAATCGCCTCAATCGGCGAGAAAAAGTTATAGCCAAAATACTGGCTACTGTACAGAGACAAAATTCTCGTGCATATGCAACTTTCCTTATTCGATTGGAACTCTTTTAAAAATCAATTTGGACGTGATTTTCAACCAATTTTCTACTCCTACAAATACCTAACACCAAAATACATATTAGAGACCTCTCATATACATCTCATACTCCAATATTTATCAATTATTATCATCAAATGGGGAAAATTAATAGTTTTTTTGTGAGAGAATTGAACGAGACTTGCAAGAATTCAATAAAGAGAAGATTCAAACTTGGTTTTGGGCAAAAAAGAGAAGGCGCGAGTGGAGATTCATCCATAAGCCATTGAAGAGATTCAAGATTTCATTTTCATCTTCATCTTCTCAAATTATCAAAAATTCGGGTTATATCTTTTCACTTAAATATGATTTATTGTAATTTTGATATGTTAGGCTAATTTTATACATTACTAGGATGAGATGAACAATTGTTATGATATTTTTTATTCTTAAATAATTATTCTGACTTTAATTTGATTTAATTTGTGGATGTTTATTATTGTTTTTATCTTTCTTTTCAATTGCTTGATCACCATTGAATTATTAATGGATTTTATTGTTATTGAGAGAGACAATAGGGTTTAAGTACATTATAATAAACATTGTAAGGTTCGATAGAGGATAGAAATATACATCTATACTTTATATGATTTGCAATAAGTGTTTTATCACTTGTTAATGCATTTATCATGTTTGCATATTTTATCCAGAGATAGAAGGGTAATATGATGGCAATAGATTTGATCACTATCGAGAGATGATTTCAATTATATTAGGAACATTAACCAACTTAAATGATTTTAAATTGTCATTTTAATTGTTACACTAAAAACGGAATAACAAGGGGGATTCGAAATCTTAGCAATGCATTTCACAAATTTGAAAAACACATTTACTTACTTTCATTAGTTTAATTGATAATTTAGAGAATAGTATAAAAAATCACAAAATTTGTTGGCTATTCGATTAAAGTTACAATTAATTTTAACTCGATTAAACACGTAGTCCTCGTAGGTTCGACATTTTATTCATTATTATATTACTTGATCACGATCTCGTACACTTGCGAGTTTTCAAATGATCAATTTTTCCCAAATAGAGAAACATACAATGAAGCCGACGTCATTTGGACTTGGCTACTTTTATTGAATACTCGAAAATAGAACATATATGTCATTTTAAATATTTTTGTACTTATTCTTTCATAAAAATGCCCATCGAGAACTAACAAGGCTAAACAGACTTTTTATTTGGTTAACAGACTGAGGGATTACCTATACTTCACAATGACAATTAAATTTGATTTCCTTTACTTATATTTTTCTAATCATGATTATTTATTATCAAGTTATTTGCTAATTCTACAAGTATTTTATGATTGGTCAATATTTTTTTGGTAAATTGTAGATTTTCAAATCGACGTCGATTCTTATCTCCTTTCGAGTCGCCATTATTATCTTCAATATTTTGATAGTCAATGTCGTGACTAAAAATGTAAATGAGTTGTTTAATCATCATTATTGTGTATTAAGAACTTTAGTTGAGAGGTAATTTAGTATACGTAAATCACAATTCACACTTTCGAACAACTTATCCATTTCCATATTGTCCTCAAAGAGAGCTAGCGTGAGCTTGTACAAGATTACAATTTTTATTTTTATTTTTATTGCAAAGAGTGTCGATATTGTTAGGTTTTTAGTTGTATTGACAATTCTTTAGACAAAATGATTATTGTAAAAGAATGTGATTGTTACGAAAAAAGCTATAAAATTTAAGGAGTCTTTCGGAGGGTAGCATAGTACTTGAAGGAGTCCAAGATATCCAAGAAGATTACATATGATCAAGGAAATGCAATTAGAAGTCTAAAGAGTATCAAAGAGCCGCACAAGTTATATTCCAAATTCTTTGTCGCAACTTGCAATGCATTTTTCACATAGAACACCTTGGAATTTGGACAAGGCTATTTTTAAAAGAATTATATCTATTTGAATTAGTTTTTCAACGCATTTTGAATCATCTCAATCGGATATCAGGAAATAAAGTTTTGATAAAAATACTTACAACTACTCAGCAGCTGCTCGCCTGTCGCCAGCTTGGTGCTCGAGCAACGGTCGAAGTTCAGAAATCTGTTTTGCTTTAAACACTTGATTTTTCAATCCATTTTGATCTCAAACACTTTTCCCTATATATTATTTTACATCCTTATATCATTATCCAAGATCCAAGAAGAACACATCCAAATATTGAGAGTAACCTTTTGATTCTTGAGATAAATCAACCACAAGTTTAGGAAAAATATCAAATTCATATAATCCAAAACACCAATTTCCTAAATATCATAGGAATGTACTTTCTAGATAGCTTTCAGAGATTACTGAAGTTTGAGGGAGGTTGGACCAGAAGCACATGAATAATATAAGAACGAGGTGTTCTTGGTGTTCCATAGGAGATAGACAATTCCATAATATCGAGAATAGGTGTGAGCGAAGCAGATTGTAGGAATTAGATCAGCAAGTCTAATGAGTTTTCTAGATTAGATCATACTATAAGTTCTTATTATCTATAATAGAAACTATTGGCTTGGTCCCGAAGTTTTTACCCAATTAATGGTTTTCTCCGTCATCAAATCTTGTATTATTCACTCATTTGATTATTTATTGCGACAATTTAACATAAGATAATTTGATTTGATTGATTAAACATATAGAACAATTAAAAAGAAACTTGTTGCTTTTAGTTGATAATTTTAATTCCGCTTTATCATCTATTAGGTGATTTTAAAGTTGAACTAGTAACTCTCAGATATCATGAATTTCCATATGGATCTAATAATGAAGCATCGTCATCCTTGTTAGTTAATGAAAGAGGAGATTTTGGGCCATTTTTTGAGAGTCAAGAATATCAAAAAGAGAATGTTAATGTATGTAGGGCTATTATATCACTTGATAAGTGAAGCAATGTTGGATTGAACATTAGAGATTTTTTTATTGATCACTACGATACTAGTGTTAAATCTTCTTAATGTTTAGGTTAAATATCTTCTTAATGTTTAGGTTATATTTAACCTAATTGGGGAGACTTTAATTTTTTTAATTTCTTTGTAAAAAATATTTTATTGACAAAAAAACATGATTTGTTAATTGTGTTCTTGGGATTTTTCTGTAAGATTTTTCTTAGGTGAAATATTTTTTTTTAAAGAATATATATTTAAAAAGTAGAAAAATTTATGGTTTTTATAATGTGTGGTTGAAAATAATTTTGAGAAAGACAAATTTAAAAAAAAAATCTCTCCTAAATAAACTCTTAATTATATATGTTCTGGATGATTTGATTATGTAAAAACTTGTTCAGGATAATATTACAATACATATACATTTTAGCTTAACAACTTCTTTTTTTCCTTCGAAAATGAAGTCTATAAAAGTAATAAAAAGTCTTTAAATAAAAGTACATAGAAGTGTATGTTAATTCTTAACAAATCCATCCAAATTATTTAAAAGTATATAAATCCCAAAAGATTCTCCCATTTTAAAAAATCTATGAAAGCCTTTAAAAATTCCAATTGAATAGATTCTCTAAGGTGTCCGAATTTGGAAGTCGAGTTGTCAAACTTTTAATAGGGATTTACTTGGAATTGAGTTTCTACTTAGGGGTATTTTGATTCAAAATGACCATTTGTGCAACTACTTTTGCAAGATTGTCATTTTTAAAAATGTAATTATATATGCAAAACATTATATATAACTTGTACCACATTTTTAATTACACTTAAGATTTTTAATATTTATTACTTGTTATAGCATTTATGTCCCTAACTTTTCTTTTTTTTTTAAAAAAAAAAGATTAACTTCAACATTATATTAATTCAATGATTTCGTCTTTTGTACAAAAAATTGTTCGCGTATTTTTAAATGAGGAAAACATTTGTTTTTTTTTTTTTTTTGCACCGTTGTATTTATTATTTTTCAAAAAAAAATTATGACAAGAAGCAAGTTATTTTGTACACTCAAACGAATCTTTTGGATGAAATTACTATTAGAAATGAGGTAACTTGATTAATAGAAGGTTGAAAATAAGAACATGTATATTGAAAAAAATAGGTGCATAATTATTATAAAACAATCAAATTGCTTCATTTACGTTCATTTTATGCTTTATAATGGTGAATGCCCATTTGTAAAGCAAAGTACGCACGTCTCATCACTCTTCTGAATCATCCATCATACCTTTGACCTCTCAAGAAATATAGTTTTACATACCATTTTCTTCCACCTTTAACGGAATCTACGTTTCATCCTTTTTTATTGCCAAACCCACAAAAATCTAGCACCCAATTCCCTCTCCCAAAATCTATCAAACCCAGATTTTATATCAATTTATAGCACATGAATAGAAACAGGACGGAAAGTCCGGTTTACACCCGTCAGTGGAGCGGCGGATCCAGTAGCACCGGCTCATCGTCGCCTCTGGGGTCACCGGCACATCCCAGGTCACGGTTGCCGCCGGCGGGAACTGGGATGTCGACTATTAAGAGAACCCAGAACGTGGCTGCGAAAGCGGCTGCTCAACGCCTGGCGAAGGTGATGGCCTCGAAAACTCCGAATGATGAGGAGGATGAGGAGGATGATGATCTGGGATTCCGGTTCGGACCGCCCCCTCCGTCGTCGAATTCTAGCAGAAGTGATAGTAATAATAGTAGTAATGGTCTCTCCGCGATTTCGCTTTCAAAGCTGAATAGATCTCCGTCCCCTGCGGTAATTTTGATACCTTTACTGTCTTCTTTAATTTTTTTTTTGGATTTAACCCATCTCTGTTTTGCTATGATCTTGTTGATTGATAGGTGATAAGTGAAAATTGATTTCTATTTGCAGTCTTGCTGAAAATGGTTAAAACTGCATAAGTTCAAGTGTATGTGGCAAAATGAATTAGAGTTTTGTATTGATTGTGAATATATGAATTTATATGGGATTATGAATTTCTGGATTTAGTTAAAGATGTAGCAGGGTCTACTCCCTTCCCCGGAAAATAGAAGTCTGCACTCTTGAATTACTTATAAGGCCAAAGATTGGATTTCTAGATGTATAATGGAAAAGATTATTTGACGCAAAATCAAGTGGTCACCACCTTCGACTTCCAGTCATAAATTACACAATAATGGACAACTCATAACCAATCCCTAGTCACTAGTGATATTGACAGAAGCAAAGAGCGCCAATCCAAGCGTGCTTGGTTCAGCTGGCGCTCATAAAATTTGTTGGCTTGAAAGGTGGTCAACTGAAAAATAATTAATGGAACTTACCAAATCAATGGTATAAATATGTAGAATAATACAATCAAATCTCCTATATTAGGAATGGACTATACAATCAAATCTTCTATATTAGGAATCGAGTATAGTTGATGTTAGGCAATCAAGAAGCACCAATTTGTCAACCTTAAACCGGTGATGATGACGAGATAGAGCTTTGGTAAAGACATTTTCTATTTGATCCTCGGTAGAGATGTGAGGAAGAAAAATTTCATAGAGAACCAGCACTTCATGAATAGAATGAGATCGAACCCCGTAATCACAATATCAGCGATATACAAAAGTAGTATAACAATTCCAGTAGAAATAGTGTATAGAATCAAGTTTCCAATATTCCAATATTAGGAATAGTGTGTACAATCAAATCTCTTATATTAGGAATAGAGTATATAATGAAATCTCCTATATTAGGATTAGAGTATATTCAAACAGCTCACTGACATTATAAGGTTACAAATTTATTTTTTTTCATGTAGGGCAAGAGATTATGGACTTTTGGGGTGGAAGTCATTTTCCACATGCACCACGATAACGGATACCACCCACCACATTATTGTCCAACAATCAAACCCAAATTTAATGTGACAAAAACTCAAGTTGTTAAATGGGATTTCTCCAAATACCTACGGAAAATATATATATTCAGCAGCATTGAAGGAGTCTGCCTCATGTGGCAACATTTGATTTGAGGAGGGCATGTTGAGAACTAGTAATCAATTGTTTTATGGGAGATACAGGAGAGCATTTGAATAGCTTATATATCCAGACCATTTTGACACCATTATTTTCTGTTTCAAAACTCTCTGATTTTGGGGTGCCGTCAGAAGTCCTAGTTAACCAAATCCTACAAAATATTTATAATGGGTTTGGGCAGTGAATATGGTTCTCATCTTACCCAAATAACTAATCCTAACTCATCTTTGGGAGGTGATGTGCCGCATTTTCTGATCCCTTGTATGAATGGTAATGCTTGGGACGCTATTTAGATGCATTTTATTCTCCATCTAGTACCAAAATGATTTTACTTTTTCAGTATCCTGTATCACCAGGATGACAAAATAAAGACTAATTTAAAACCCTACCCTAGCCATATGCAGAAAGCAAAGTGTATACACAATGCATTATTAAATAACAGCCACTTGGTAAAGTTATGTTAGAGACGACTAACGTACTATTGACATTATTGAAGTTTTGACTCCACTTATCAATCAGGGGATCGATGGAGATTTGTTTTTTACATTTTAAATTAAGTTGTTTTCATTCTCTGTCAAAATGATTGGACGCTGATAGACTGTATAAATGTCCAGTGAAATATGTATTGCTTTTAGATAATTGTCTAACTAGACGCGATTCATTTTCTTAAGAATTTTTTAATTTCTGTCAGCATTTGTAGTGTATATGAATGTGGTTTGGCATTCGAAAACGAGTGCTATTTTGTCTTTCCTTGTGAATGAGATGATATTTTTGATGTTTTTGTCTGTAGTTAGGTCGGAATATTATGGAGCACACTCCTTCAGTTCGCTCTACATCAGCTGGAAGACCTTCAATGTCTGTTCGTACGGGAACTACGGTAGTGCCACCAAGTAGATCCTCTTTGAGATCTCCGGTTACCATCCCGCCAATCGAATCTTCTAGTAACAGACTAAGAGAAAAGAGGTGATATGATCTTTACCATTCTTACTTCATTTTCAAACTTTTCTAGTAAGTAGATTGAGCTAGTTTAAACATCACTCAACTTATAGTAATTCTCATTATTGAAAACCAAACCCCAAAATTCTATTTATTCGTCTTAACTCTTTATTAAATACCCATTTCCTTCATCGTGAATAATTAATTTTGGTCTACTCAAAATGACATCTTGGATTAATAAAAAAATTGAAGTTTGAAAGACGTATCCATGTATCCGTGTTCGAAATTTGGACTTTTTTTAGTCATATCCCCGTATCCTACATTTTAGAAAATAAAACATCCGACACTTAGATACGTACTCGTACCCGATTCCTAGCATCATAGCCGTTAATGATGCTCTCATGGTAATAATTGAACATGTAACTTACGTTTTTAATATTTCCGCATGGGAATTTTAGTTTTTTGGTCTTGTGGAAACAAATTTTGTTCCATGTGGATTTGTACCTAAGTTACTCGAACTCGGGTACGGGTACATATTTAATGTCGGATCTTTTATTTTTTTAAAATGGAGAATACGTGGACATGACTAAAAAGAATCCAAATTTCATACACGGGTACGTGGGTACGTCTTTGAAACTTCAATTTTTTTTTTTTCCAAAAACTTCATATGTAAAATTAATCAAAAATATTATTTCATTATTTCTGTTTTGTCAAGTTTTGAAAAAATATTTTCAGAAAATGCTATTAAATTATTCTAAAAAATTTATGTATGTTGGTTTTATAATTATATGTCAATAATTTTGGCCCAAGAAAAATCATATTTTAAATTGTTTTAAAATTTTGTAACAACATTAATCATGATTTTTTTTAAAACTAAAATGACTTTTTCTAGATCAAAAGAACAAAAAACATAATTAATAAATAATAAACATCGTGTAATTTGCTCAACTAATATGGCTGTAAAATTCGATTAAGATAAGATAAATAAATCCAACCAATAAGGCTGTAAGACTGTAAATATACTTTAACCACAATGGATAAATTTATTTTAAACAAAAAAAATAAAAATGCAATGTTTAAAAAAAAAAAACAGCAATGTTTTAAAGCCCAAGTCCAACACCCCTCCTTCCCTACGACCTACGTGACTTCTGGCTGCAAATAGCGATTCTGGCAACAGCTCTTCTTCATCTTCCTCTTCTTTTTGCCCCTGGCCGTGTCCGGTTGAAATTTGCCACATCCGACCCATATTTCGTACCCATGTCGTGTCGTGTCGTGTCGACACGGGTATGCCGACCAAAAAGAAAAGTCCGAGCATACTAATCTTTGAGAAGCTCTATATCGCTAAGCTTGGGAAGAAAATACGAACATGTTGGAAGCAGAAGACATCAAACGCAGTTGAATATACATTAATCATGTCAATGTATGCAAAATTACAATAAATACATTAATTTTTGGTTGGGGTGGATGCCAACAGGGGCGAATCTAGGATTTTAAGTCAGCACGGGCGGGGTGGCCGTTGATCGTCGGTAGCAATAAAATATTAAGAGCCCATTTGATGCCGATTTTTTTTTTTTTTTTTGCAAAAAATGCATTTTAGAATATTGATTTGATGATGAATATGTGTTTAAAAATAAAAAGAAGTTTTGAATTTGCGTATAATATTATTTTATGGAAAAATGTGGTTGAAAAGAAGAGAGAAAAAATGTATTTTGAAAAAAAAAATTGGGAATCAAAACCTAAAATTTAAATATAACAATTATTTTATTTGAACAAAATATATATAATTTTGTTATATGAGTTAACAATATTCACCCCAAATGACATTGTAGTCAAGTTATAACTCAAAGGAAGAGGGAGTTCGAATTTTTACAATTGCATTTACACCACTAAAACTCTAACATATATTATTTGGTTTAATTTTAGCAACAAATTCACCTGTTGCCATAATGGTAAACCCGTCCCTAATCCTAAGAGAGGTCAAAGGTTCGAACCCTTTCCTCCCCATTCCATTAATTTTGGTAAGAACTAAAAATTACAAAACTAAAATTATTACATAATAAATTGGTTGGAATGAGACTCGAACACAAGACCTATAAAATGAAAAGGCTAGCTCTAACCAAATGAGCCAAGGGAGATGTTTGAAAACAAAAAGAATCATTAGCTATATATTCTAAATATTGGTCTATTGTCAACAAAAAAAAATTGTTCCCGGCGGATCCAGCACGGGCGGCCGCGGGGGCTGGCCGGGTGCTGGATCCGCCCCTGGATGCCAAGGGAATCTTTGGACATCCTCTTATCATATTTTAATTTAACTAATAAAGGTATAATAATGCTTGGACTCTCAGTGTATGTTTTTCTATTGTAACATAAGAACACTTACGGTTCCCTTTTTATCCTTTTTTTTTTCCTTGTGAGAAGGATTTTTTTTTTTTTTTGGGAGTGGGGAGTGGGGGATCGATGACACAATAAAGAAGTTACCCACCATAGCTGCTCAGATTATTGTTTGGATATTTGGATTGGACCCTCAATGTACGATTTTCTATTAAAAAATGAGACATAAGAACACTTATGGTTCCCTTTTTATCCTTTTTTTCAAGTGAGAAGGATTCTTTTTTTTTTTTTTTTAGTGGGGAATGGGGGATCGAAGGCTCAATATAAAGAATTTACCCACCATAGCTGCTCTGATTATTGTTTGGATATATGGATGTGATGTATATGGATAAAGTTTCTTGATCTTGTTTACACGGGCTCTGTAGTCAATTGAATTAGTGCTGCTTGTTGTCAAATTCTAAGTGCGCACAAATACATTTTTACATATGCAGTCAAGTGTCAACTTGTTTGCACATATGCCAAGCTGTATTAATCTTTTGGTGCAACAAGTAGAATTGATTATAATTGCTACAAATAGTATATTAGCAAGTTTGATATCTTCGCTGTTGACAAATACTTTAGGTTTACACATGATGTGGGACTTATTGACTTGAAAGATCCTAGAAATCAGCACGAGGCTTCTGCGCTCCGTGATGAAGTACGTCTTCCAAGAATTTTGTTTCTTGATTTTTAAAGCTAACTTCTGAAATGCACGTGACTGAATTTTTCCAGACATTTATGTTTCTCACTCGTAATTCTTTTTTTATATTTTATATCTACATAAGATAACTATAGCTTCGAATCATGCTATATCTTACTGGATAAACATTGAACTTGAATTGCAGCTTGACATGATACAAGAAGAGAATGAAGTAATTCTAGATAAGGTGAGTCTTCTCTCCTGTCCCTGTCCTTCTGCTCCTCCATGAAGAAAGAGAATAAAAGTAGAAAGAAACTCAACAAAAGAAGGAAATAAGAAGGAAACATTGGAGGCCTTTATGCTTTCAACTGTGTCATCTGGAACATAATGACCAATTTGTCCAACAGCTTCGTCGTGCAGAAGAAAAACGTGAAGAAGCGGAGGCCAGAGCCAGAGAGCTAGAGAAACAGGTTAAAACTTGATCAGTCCTTGATTTCCATTTCTTCAATGCGCCATCATTGTGTTTATTTATAGTTGTAAAATGCTGTGAAGTTTTTTGTTTTTTTTTTTCGGTTTTATCCCCATGTTTGCTGGTGCTGCTCTCCCTGTTTCTTATACTACATCTTACTTAAATTAAATATATAATGATTACTAACTTTATTGATACTCAGATTATATATAATAAGTTTTCTGGGTTGCAAAGAAAATACTTTTTGAGTTATTATAGCTTGCAGTCGTGATGACACATTGACTTTGATTGGTCTCTGTAAAATTTTGCGTAGAGGAACTTGATGCTCTTTGAATTATTCTGTTATCTCTGCTATCTTTGGGGGATGAATTATTTTTATTCATGGTTATTATATTCACTTCTTTAATTATATATTTACAGGTTGCTTCCCTGGGAGAAGGTGTATCCTTGGAAGCTAAATTGTTGAGCCGGTAAATCAATTTTTTATTTGTATCATAAGCCACTCAACAATGTTGGTTTGATGCAGTGTATGTTTATTTGCAGGAAGGAAGCAGCTCTACGTCAAAGAGAGGTAAGTCCAAGATGAACTTAATATTGGAAATTCTTCTCCATTATGAATTCCTTTATTGACAGATGGAAGATCATTACAGTAAATTAAACACACATTAATATTTAATATTGTTATATGTCTGTGAATAGATACATGTGAGCTTTCTCACATACACATACATCCCCATGCCTAAGATCTTATGCTCCAAATGGGTTTCTATTACAGGCTGCTCTTATAGCTGCCAAACAGACAAAGGATGGTAGAGATGAAGAATTTTCAGCCCTTCGTGTCGAACTTGAGGTTGTTTTGTGCTATTTAGTGATACTCGGTTATTTTCATGTTACTAACCATTCCTTGCCTGCCCAAATTGTTCTGTTATGTGAATGTTTTGTCAGAACTTAAAAGAGGAGGCTGGTAATGCTGTGGAACAGCTTCATGAAGCTGAATCTGAAGCAAAAGCTCTTCGAACGATGACACAGAGAATGATTTTGACGCATGAAGAGATGGTTGTCCTGTAAATTCTTGTTAGATTTAGTACCAGCTCTCCGATAACATTTAACAGAGTTCTAACATTCGTTCTTCCCATTTTTGTTTTCCATTCTAGGAGGAGGTTGTTCTCAAGAGGTGTTGGCTTGCTCGTTACTGGACCTTAGCAGCACGTTATGGTAATGTACTTCAAACAATTTCTATGTAAAAAAGTACAAATGCAGGCTGGCAGTTTTTTCTTATCTGCCCCTCCTGTCACCCTGCCTTGCTTTATGTTTTAAAGTTTCTGTTGTGAATGTTCACGTGTCAGAATGTTGAAGTGTTACTTTATGAAAAAAGGACAGCAATTGTCCCCAAGCTTTGCGAAATAGAGCACCTAAATTCCCATTCAATCTTCCTGGCATATACTTCCCCAAACTTTCAATTTCATTACACGCAGGTACCCACTGGATGGAACTCGTCTATTCTACTATCATAACCTCACTGCCTTTGCACGTTAGTTATATTTTAAGGTTTAGTTTGGTAAATCTTTATTTTCTTTTAAAACAATTAGAAAAGAAAACGAATAAAGAAAAGAAAAACCCACCACCCGCCACTACTATTCAATGCCCATCACCTCCACCCACCCCACCGAAACCCCTGGTGACGATCTAGTCCTGCTTCGCAAGGATCCAGCCCTCAATGTCATGTCTGGTGAAAATCTGAAACTAGAGCTTTAATAAATTCTGGATCTGGCAAATAATAACATGGATTTCCATTAGTGACCTTGTAAAGTGGTTTGTGAGTGCCAGTGATGTAATGTGGTCATTAATTCCTTTGCAAAATTGATGCCCAGAAAACTAGTTGGTTAGTCGAGGAATAATTTACTGATACAAGAAATGAGAACTACTAGTAGGCATAAAGTATTCAAATTGCTCAACCCAGATATCTTCTTTATTGTGGAAGTACTTAAAGTATGAAAATCATAGACAGAAAGTACAGTGATTAACGATTTGCTTTTTGCCATTTTTGCTTCTTGATATTATTTTGGTCGAATAAATTTGCAATCCATTTTTTTTCTTCCGTTTCAATTGTTTTCTTTCTACTTGCTATCGTATTTGATTTTGGGGCTGGATACTGGAGGTGGCAGCTATGCCATATGGTCGGGGATCGTGAAGGAACATGAATGGATGGGGAACAATGGCTGGTGCTGGGCTTTGGGGATGGTGTTGCTGGGTGGGGTAGAGGCGGGAGGCAATGATGCTAGGCAGGGGTAGGGCTGGTGAATCTGAGGTGGCTGAGGTGTTATTTTATCTTTTTGCCTTGTTTTGTTTTATTTGTTTTGGTGAGAGATAAATTTGGTTTACTGAAAATATTCCTCAAAATAAAGGTCAAGTGCAAGGCACATACTAGTATAACGGTAAAATTAAAGGATTCCATCCAGTAGGGACCTATGCACTGAAACTGAAAGTTTATGGATGTATATGTCAAGAAAAATTGAATGGGGACCTTAGTGTTGTACTTTTTGAAGCTTGAACCCTGACCATGATTTGCCCCTTATTAATATCATTGGGTTGTATAATCTTAAGATCTGCTGTAAGTACTGCTATTTATATTGGTTCCTAACGCCATTCTGACATAAGTGGTAGAAAAAAAGGAATTAGGTCTTAAAATCAGCTAATTTGTGATTTTTTTTTATTTTTTTGTGTGCTCTACAGGCATCTGTGCAGATATAGCAGTCCCAAAGTACGAGCATTGGTCATCCTTAGCACCTCTGCCCTTCGAGGTTGTCATATCTGCTGGACAGAAGGCCAGAGAGGAATCCTGGGATGGTGCCAACTTGTTCCTTGAAACATTTTTCCTGTTCCACAGTCTGCAACAAATATATTTACAAGGCTACTTATTTATATTGGAGTACTTAGCTAAGCAAGGCTTTTATTCTTTCTGATGATGCTGAGCAGGTGGAGATGATTCAGATCGAAGCAAACTTGTACATGATTTAAACAATTTAAGTGGGGAAGGAAATATCGAGAGTATGCTTTCAGTTGAAATGGGTTTGAGAGAATTAGCTTCCTTGAAGGTTCTTTTTGTTGTTCTCATTTTTGTCATATAAATATAAATTTTACCTCCTTACCATATGTTCTCTTTAAATTCTCACTTACTAATATTATTCTTAGGTTGAGGATGCTGTTGTGCTTGCATTGGCTCAAAATAGATGTTCAACTTTGGTTCGGCAATCGTTGTCTGGTATTGTTCACCATGTGTCTGGCTGTATATACTTCTTACATCCACCCTCTCCCGCATGCTTCAGTAGTTCTGAATTGATTTTCTCTCGAGGAATATGATAGTAGAAATAAATTTATTTTCTACTTTAAAACACTGTTGTTGAGTTCATTTTCTGCTTCTGGACTTGTTCTTTAGTCCTTGAGAAACAGCTACCTCATATAGCCATTTTGAGCCTTATTTTTTCCATCAAAATACATTCTTGAATAGTGATTTGACTCATTATAACCACGCATTCTTCAATAAAATAATATTGCTGGCAAATCTAAAAAAAAAGTCTTATTTTTTAACCACACATTCTCCATCATAACACTAGTGCAAAATGCATTTTTTGCAAAAAAATGGGGCTCAAACAAGCCCATAATTTCTCTTCTCAATTATTCGCTGCTACTATTTGAGCACACTGAAGTTTTGAGTCTTCTTTACATCTTTTAAGATCAAATCCTGCTTCTTAAGGTTTCCTTCATTTTTAATAATAGTAGAAAGAGGCCTGCATCTTGCTCCTGTACTAGAATTATCGCATCTTCTTAAGAACTCCTTTCTCCCATATATTTGTGTGAAAACTTTATTGATGATAAGTTGATAACATGACATTTTTGTATGATAGCCCACACCATGTTAGCTGCAGTTTGCTGGTGTTGATTAGTTTAATGAATACCCAACATAGTATACTATCTGCAGTTATCTTCAGACAGTATTCATTGTGCTTCTTGCATTGCAGATCCTAAGCCATCTGGTGATCCCAAGTTCATGGAGTTATCTGGTGAGAAACGTACTCCATTTATTCTCTTTTCTATGTGGAAAGTTATCTTAGTTCTATTTGTTAATTTGTTGCATTGGCAGAAAAATCATCTTTAATTTGTTGTAATGTGTTCTGCTTTAATTTGTATTGGTTCTTTTCCCTATTAAATTTCTTTATCGGATTTAATTTTGTTACTGCTGCTGCTTGCACTCCAAAATTTGGCTACTCACCATCTTTGTGCTCCATGGAAAATTCAGAAAGTAGATCCTGCTGGCAATTTACTTGATCTGTTTCTCCACATTCCGAAGCTACCTTTTCTGCAGGACTCTCTCTCTCTCTCTCTCTCTCTCTCTCTCTCTCTCTCTCTCTCTCTCTCTCTCAGGTCAAATACAGTTTATAAATATTCCTATAATTGCCTTAGAGCTAATTGTATCTATCCTCTTTCAAAATAAAAAGAAGAAAGGAAAGAATTACATTTAAAAAACAAATTCTGAATACGAGTTTCTGCATGATGTGCTTAGAGGACACCCAAACATTCTCATGGGTGGTTTATGCAGAAATTATTTACAACTTGCAAATTCTATTAAGAGGATCTTGAGTTTGAAATTTTGAGATCTGAGAAAGAGTAATACTATTTGTAAGCATGCTAACCCATGAGCAGTCTGTGGTAGTATGGTAACTGTCACATTCTGTTATAAAGTTGGGATACATTTTAATTTATTGGAGCATGTGGCAGTACCCCACTGCCAGTCACTGCCACGTGCACTGCTGATGGGTAAGCACTGCTTAGAAATAGCATTATTTGAGAAAGAAATGGGATTATGAAAACAGGGATTTGGTGTTGGTGGTAACTTGGGTTGATCAATTAATGATGGCAGTAGTGATAGATATGTAAGTTGGAATATTTATGGAGGTGGTATTTTTTGCATAGCAGGTTCCTCGTATAGTAAAGGTAGAGTTGGTCATTTTTATGGTAACTGGTAATCATGAGCAAGGGGTGGAAGTTGATTTTTAGGAGGGTGTGGTTGGGTAGAGGCAGAAGATGGAGATAGCAGAGTGGAGATTTGAGGTGCTGAGGGATCATGTAAAATTTACTGGATTCTGGAAGGTTATGATTTTGTGTGTTTGTGAGCGACAGATAAACAGGGTTCCAAATTTTATGATATTAGCTTTGTCCAAATTGTGAGACCTATCCTTGACTTTCATGTATGGGGAAAGAGAATTAGAGCACTAGAAGTAGTTTCTGGACTCTGGAGTCTCTATTTCATCTTCCTTCTATTATTAAATAGAAATGTCATAGTCAAGTAGTTCAGCTGATGTATGATGATTCTTGTCACTTTCAATAGACAAAAAAGTTTATATGCTTTCAGGCTCCTCTTAAATTAAACAGGTTCAGAATAATCATGTGTGGATATTCTTTGAATTATGGCTCTCTGTACTTAGTATCTTGTCTGTTCACACTTTCCTGATATTTATTTTGCTTTTGTTAACACTGCACTTTATGAAAATAAGATCTCTGACGATGGAAACTTCTAAAAATTTCCTCATAATTTGGATGCAGAATTAAGTCAAGAGGAGTCAGAAGATGTTCTTTTCAAGGAGGTCTGCTCTCTAGTTTTATGAAGTTTTTGTTTTTCTGTATTATAATAGCTCAATAGACATGCCAACTAATATTTTGTCCTGTTACCAACCTCTAATAAATGCGGTTTCCCACTAATTTGAGATCCTAAAGGTTGGACTTGAAAGTATTTTTCCACTCACTGTATATCTATGTAATGGGGCCAAAGACGTATGTAAACATGCTGCAAATGCAGGTGGAAAGCATTCTTCTAGGATTAGGAATTCTGTTTTCTTTGTTTGAGGAGAAGAAAAGTCTAGCTAGAACCTGACCATATTGTGCAATAGGATCCAGGGATGAGGAATTCATGAAAGCTGATATGTGTATTATTTTGTTCTGTAAAGTCAATAATGCCTTGTCTGGACTGGTGGATATGTATGTATATGTTATATGGTATATACACCCATAGCTGATACTAGATGTAGATATTACCTATCCTAGGCTTGACAACTATAGAATTCCATGCAATATAATCTGGCATGACTTCTCAGCGATGCTCGCATTTTCCTTGCATCAACTTTCATTAACTTTGTTTTACCATATTCTCCACCAGGTATCATACTTGTATAACATACTCTCTTTTCTTTATTTCTTCTCATGTATTGTAAAAATAAACACTTTCAGGCAATAGCATACTTGGAAAATGGATTTATTCTTGTCTAGCGTCCTTAGATTCATGATGTCAGTTACCAAGCATAATAAAGTTATATATAAGCATCATCTTTCCATTATATAAAATTTGGCTATACAGATTTTTAGAATTTTTCTTTTTCAATTGTTTTTTTGTTTGACGGTCTCATTCTAGTAGGATTGGCTATTCATAACATAAATTGGCTAATCAGCTTTTAGAGTTTCTGGAGTTATTGAAATCTTTTGTTTCACATTTTTACTCGTGTTCGCAGGCCTGGCTTACATATTTCTGGAGAAGAGCCAAGGTTCATGGTGTTGAGGAGGACATTGCTGATGAGAGACTTCAATTATGGATAAGTCGCAGTGGACAATCACCGACTTCCCATGATGCTGTTGACGGTAACTTTATTTTTCTAACATTTGTATTTTTTTCTGATGTGAAGCCATTCAAGCAAATAATCACTGATTTAGGGAACAATTGTTCAATATCTGCGGTGTCTGTCTAGTTATCCTGAAAGTAACCATTCGCCCCCTGGATGTAACTGGCTATACATATGCTTACACACCGGCTACTTGACTAGATTAGATAGTGTGATAGAATCTTCTGAAAATATCGCTTGCTTATTATTTTTCTTTTATCTTTTTCTGGTGCAAAAGGTCATATCATTTAGGTTTGAATCACGAGCTTGTCATGAAACAAAAGATGGTAGGAGTTCGTGTTCTAGTTTTAGGCAATGGTCTGAGTAGTGGTGGTTGTTTTAGTTCTAGCATTAGAAAGCCCAGTTCTTTTGTGCGTCCATGGGCTAGGGTGTTTTGAAGAATGGAAATAATCCCAAGTATCACCAATAAAGTAGAAGGAAGGAAGGAAAGACTAGTTGTGACCTTTAGCAATCCTTTTTTGGTTAATTGCATTTAAACCCCTTATTTTACCTTTTGTACTAACACTTTATTGCTTAGAAAGCTGCATTGTAAAATTATGATTCATAAGTTCAGTTTCACTGGTAACACATTTTTTTTTCTTCCAAGTATTATGGCTCATAACTCGTGAATCCAATTCAACTTCTTTTTTAATTGTAAAACTGTGTATCAAATTTGCCGAGGTAGTGTAAAATTGGGTTGATTTTTGTCACTATTTTGCAATCTTGGTATAGTTGTGATTAGAATGCAGTTATAAACTATGGAATGATTTCACATTATCAATTTGGGGAAATAAAGGAAAACTCAGACAAGCCATCAATTCCTCATTTTGATACCCCTTGTAGAGCACGCATGTGATAGCCATTCGTGTCATTTCCAAAATATGTGAGGTCAAAAGTGAAAAAATATGTTTAGCCAGCCAACATTTTGACCAGTTCTATCCCGGAATAAATTATGGCACAGCTTATGGTTGCAATATTTGATATGTTACAGTTGAAAGAGGTTTAACGGAGCTGAGGAAATTGGGAATAGAACAGCAGCTGTGGGAGGCATCCCGAAAGGAGATTGGCTTACCATCTATTGCCAATGGAAAACCAGCTCCAGAATCAGAAAGCTCGCCTTGGTAGATTTTAAGCCAATCGGTTTGTTTCATTCTTCCTTTTTCTTGATCCCACATGATTATTTCGTTAGATTCTGCGAGTTTTTACCCCAGGAACAAGTTTCAAGTATATAATTAAGCCTTTTTGTATAATAGATCAACTGGTAGAAAATTTGATTGATTGCCATGTATTTGGGATTTTGAAAACGCATCTATTATTCATTTGTGTGGTCTACAGTTATATGAGCTTTGTGAACAAAGAAAATTCCATTTACTCATTCTTTTTGTTTACTTCTGTTATAAAACAGAAGGATAATTATTGATGATTATTTAGTTTCATCATACTGAGATAAATCTTATTTACTCTAAAAGAATATTTTATTCAGAATCGTAACTCTTAGTTGAATCCTATAAATATGGGATCATCGTTATGATAAAATCACACTTTAGTTTTGATTCTCTCTATTTCTTCTTCTGTATTTCTCTCGTTATCAACATGAATGAGCTCACCAAAATAGAGAGAAAATTCGAAATCGAAAGTGCTGAAAATCAGCAGAATCTGGATAGTATGCAATCACATTGATATCTCAATTTCTCGTGATCCGACTGTTATGAAATTTGGACAGAAGGTTCACAGTTTGTTCTTCAAAATCAATGGTTAAGATCAAAGTTCTTTGGTCTGTTCGTTGGAAATATCTTCGTGAACAGTAGGGAATTTTGATTAAAAGACAAAAATATCATTTTCAACTTATAAAGAATTCCAAACACTTCTTTATATGTTGCCTCCAACGCAGATAAAATTATTTCATTTTTCATCTGCTTCAAACTTGAAAACAACTAAATTTATGAAACGCTCAAGCCCAGAAATATTATTCAAAGCCATCAGTGAAATCGGTAAGTATATTTACGTATTTTTATTTCGTTTCTGTTAAATTAGTACATTATTTTAATTTTTAAATTTTATTTCGACATAGGTATATGAAAATTTTACAATCTTAAATGGATCTATAATCTTTTTTAAACAAAAATGAGAAAAAAAAAATTTCTGCATATGCATAAATTCAAACATTTACGATCCCGGATTTCCCAGATACCCGGACGTCCGGGTCCCATATGCCCGAACCTGGACGGTCTGGGGCATATGACCCGAACGTCCGGGTCAGTCCGAGCAATCAACTTTTCACCTTAATTATAATTTTTCCCACTTAATTTGGTGTTTGGCATGCACTTTTCACCTTAACTATAATTTTTTTAACAAATTATGTTTCCTAATGCAAATATGAGATCAACCGCAGTCCCAATTTTTTACTTTGGTGAATTTGTAGAGAATGAAAATTGTTGATGGATTTGGAAATGGACCGGTGAAATACGTAGCACAATTGGAATTAAGCTTACATCGAGTACATCGTATGCAGAAATGTACTGTGAGATACAGAACTTGCTCAACGTCGATCCCTATTAGTACGACATAGAATTGAGTTATATATTCGACATCGAGCATACATCCATTCCAGTTCTACCTGCAAAGGTTATTTCTGAAAATGATATCAATGTTTTAATTGAATTGAACCAAGCTCGCCCGACTACTCCTATTCGCGTAACTTTAGCGAAAAAGAATGTTCCCGGTAATGAACACGAAGATCTCGATGGAGGGGATCGTAATGTGAATTATTTTTGAAACACGGCGGAGATAGCTCGTGAGGATGATGTGGCTATTCCCGATACAATTGTTCATCACCATGATTTCACCGTAACGCACAGAATTCCCTCGATAATTTAAGACAACGGGAATAAAAATGAATTTACGAATGAGAATTTGATTGTTTTATCCCGTCGGACACATGGCTCGGGTTCACAAGGTGGGATGAGTATATGGACCTCTAATTGTTCCCGTATAGTTCCTGATGATGAAGACTTACAAGTCAAGCAACTGTTCGATTCAAAGAAAGATTTGCAAGAAACTGTGCACCAGATTGTTTTGAAACATAATTTTGAGTTTAAAGTGAAAAAATCGAACAAGTCGACGTACACAATTACCTACATTGACGATAGTTGCCATTAGCGTTTGCGAGCATTAAATATGCACGGGAATATACTTGTGAAGTGGGTATTTGTTGAAATGATTATAGGCAGCCCGACATGGTTCATTGGTAGACAAATAATGGACAAGTTCTGGGACCCACGAACGATCTACAGACCTTGGACATCATAAATGACGTCCGTCGAGAGTACATGATGGTCATGAGCTATCAGAATGCCTGGAAGACCAAAGAATGCGCATTGGAGGACTTAATAGGTTCGGCCGAGGAAAGTTACGCTAAATTAGCCAGATATTGCCACAACATGGAGAAAAGTAATCATGGATCGGCATTTTATATTGATATGGATGACGGGACGAGAATCGCTTCAAGTATTTCTTCATGACCCTTGGACAGTGAATTCGAGGATTTCAAAACGCAATGCGACCCGTAATTATAGTTGACGGTACAACCCTTAAGGCTAGATACGAAGGCAAGTTGATTATTGCTACGTGTCAAGATCCCAACATCCAAATTTACCCTCTTACGTTCGATATAATCGATGGAGAGAATTATTTAGCAATGCGTTGGTTCTTCACGAAGTTGAGAGAAGTTACTAGAGACGTTGAGAACTTTGCATTCATAACTGACCGGGGGCGGTCAATAATAAATGGTATCACCGAAGTTTTTCCCGAGGCACATCAAGGTTATTGTATGTACCATATACAGGGCAACCTCGAAATGAAGTTTCGGGGCAGTGGCATCGTTGCATTGTTTAGGAGAGCTGCAGAGGCGTATAGTTTTGAAAAGTTTGAAAAATTCATGGTCGAAATAGAAAGTAAATCACATGCTGCATGAGTTTATCTAACATAGATGGAGATCAAACATTGGGCGCGATCACATTTTCTAGGACGTCATACAACATGATGACATTGAACAATGATGAGTCGCTCAATGCACTATTCAAGAAGGATCGAGAGTTTCCAATTCTCGCAATGATTGAGCAAATTCGTAGCAAAATGCAGCAGTGGTTTCATGACCATCGTGAGGAATCACAAAATTGCACAAGTGTGCTGACTCCGACTCAGGAAGAAAAAATATTCAAGACTCTAGAGGTGGCGAGAAAGGTATTGGTGGAACCACTGGACCAGTTTCGCTTCTCCGTGAGATGTGAAAGTAATATCGGATACATCGTGGACTTGAATGAAAACACATGCACGTGTAGAAAGTTTCAGTTGGAGAGTTTTCCTTGTACGCATGCAGTGGCAATGGCTATGCATAGAGAATTTCCGCCACACACCTTATGCAATCATTATTACATGGTTGAATATCGGAGAGCGGCGTATGCCGAAACAATATTTTCTCTGCCAAATGAAGGCGAGTGGGAAGTTCCCGACCAAATTCTCCCGCTTAATAATTTGTTGCCACCCGAAATCGGACCACGTGCTCCGAGACATTGGCGTACCTGTAGAATACCATCCATCGGAGAATTTCCTCGGCCTCGCAAGTGCGGCATGTACGATGCAACATGGCATACTAGTCAATATTGTACAAGTTAAATTCATCTATATAACAATTCAACGGATGTGTAATATTATGTAATATTTTAATATTTATAACAAAATAATATGTTTTTATTATTGTCGTTAAATATTCAATATAATTAAATTACTTATTTTAATCGTTAATTGAATATGAAATTATTTTTTATATAATATTTAATTATAATTAATAGAATATTAAATAAACGATCGAATATTTTGAAATAACAAATTACAAATAACAAAATACACAATATTTACATTTTTAAAAATAAAATAATACACAATGTACTAAGGATCACAGTTATATTCATACAAATCACAAGCCAACTTCAACCTCCACATGTCAATCCAAGACTGATTTATTGTATCAACTTTACGACAAATGATCAAAAATTATATGTACTTTAATGCAAATATAGCACAGTCGCCCCTACAAGTAAATAATAATATATTAGTTCGATAACATATAGATAAAAACTAAATTATCAAATAAAAAACTTGTAAATCCTTACGATAGTCCTTGTCTCGCCGTCGTCGTGTCCCTTAAAATGGTTAATCTATCATTTACTTGAATGCATGTCTAGCCATCATGGGAATGATCACACTCATCGGCTCTAATACCCGCTCCAGTTGGCCTTAGGTCAAACAGCTATGGTCGAAGTCGTACACATATATAGTCGATTCCACGAATATGATCTCAACCACAAAGTAGTGTGAGTTCATGATCATTGGAATATACATGTGTACAACCCGCCCACGGCTTCCCATGTGTTGGCTCCAACCCAATGACCCACTCCAACATGTAGTCGGGGCACCACATATCCATATCCTTGGAGTAGGATTGTGCTATGCTCAATATCAAGGGTGTGTACGAACCCAGAGCTCAGGATGACTCGACCAGGAATGTCAAAAGATCTCGAGTGTCTCCGAGCTCGATCGCGCAACATTTCCATAGCAATGTCGATGTGCTAACGTAGAAATACCAATAAAAAAGAGATGGTCATCAAATTAAATAAAACAACTAATACTTAAATAAAACAACAAATAACAACGAGAATGCACTTACATCATCAGCGAGCCAAGCACCCTCGTCAGTCCATCGTCGAACCACTTCTTTGCGTTCAATATGGTCATTGTCCCAATCTTATGGATGTCCCTAACAAAATGAAAAAGCGAAGTGTTACAAATAACATAGATGATCTCGTATGTACTTTATTAAAATCATAAAATACTTACTCATGCTATAGGGATTTGAACCATTCATCGAACGCTTTGTGCCGCACCGAATCGACCTCGCGAAAGAGATTGGGGAACGTCTCGTCCATGAACGTCCTTCTCTTTGCCTCGGACGTGAAGGGGGAAACTATATACTGTGACGGCAATCTCTGTCTCTTACCAACCACCAGCGATGTCACATCAACAGCACACTTCGTACCTTTTCTCACCTCCGTCGCCCTCTCCGACACGAAAACTACGTCATCGGACATCTCATTCGGTACCGCCCCCTCCGCCTCCGCTATCTCTCCCCCCTCCCCTTAACCTCCGTTAATACCCCCTCCCCTCAACCTCCGTCAATACCCCCCTCCGCCTCTGCCATCTCCCCCCTCCTCCGGCTCCATCTGTACCCCCTCCACTTCCGCCGGTACCCCCTCAAAAAATGAGTCGTCGTATGCAAATCTGATGCCCACGGTATATCATCATACCTCATCTAACTCGTTCCACAGTTGTCCCCTTCATCACGAGGATCGCCAGTCCCTCTGTCACGCGCTCCATACCCTATCCGATTTGCTCCACCATCACCTCCTCCATCTCGAGGACCGCGAGTCTTTTGAAGGCTGCCATGTCGCCTCGTAGTGCAGTGACCTCAGTCTGAAGCTCCCCTAACTCATCATGCACATCTTGTACATGTTGACGTAGAACTCCAATATCATTAGAAACATCGTCAATCCGTCCCGTAAACTCTCGCCGCATCTCTAACATCTACTTAGTCAGTCTAGCATACTGATCCGTTATAAATCTAGTCAGGTGATCATACAGATCAGTAGACGGGACAGAAAGAGCCCTCGGCGACGGTGGCGAGGCCCAGGACACCGGTAATGCGCTTGGCGGCGACGGTAATGCCCTCGGTGGCGACGGTGGTGATCTCGACAGCGAAAGATATACTGGATGGCATTCCTAAAAAAATCAACATCACGAATTAATAACTAAATTAAAAAATCAAAACGATAATCAACGTATTACATTCAACGAACATACCCTATCTTGATCACCGATGGCCTCGGGCATCTGATCATCTGGCGTGACCGGAATAGACAGCCACGCATGTAACTTTGACCATTTTCCTCCATTGACGGTGTCAACTCAGTGAGGACTTCAACCTCAGGATCGTCAAGGAGAGCAAAATTTGCTTTGCAAGTGGCTTGTCTTCTGCTCGCCATTGATAAATCCGAGGGCGGCACGTCTCCACTCTCCTCGCGTATCGGATAGCCAAAATGGGTACAGTCTCGTACAACCATATCTGCAACAGTTACAATTATTATATATAGAATTTAATAAAATAAATAAATAATTCATTGTATTGAACATTTACCTGCAAAGCCAAAGGTATGCCATATACATCGTACTTGCGCTCGAGTGCACCTCCCTTAGGCATGGAATAATCCCTCCGGAAGTGTCGTAGGGTATCCGCAAAACATCTTTGCCCCTTAGGATAGCTGTTGAAGGTATCAATGTCATCAACAACCTCCAGATGAAAATGGTTAATCGACGTCTTCCTGTGATGACACCTGAGTATGCTCTCGAGGATAAGCACCATACCCAGCTTCAACCTGTGAGACATATCCTCGCATGCCCTAAATGCGTCTGCCAATTGCCTCGGAGTGACCGCCGTATGCCCGTGAAAATATTCATTCAACATCTTATTTCTCGGAATACGGTCCCGGACTGCTTCTTCGCCCGTACACATCAATCAGGTGATGAAGACAAACTCGAATATAGGAAATCTAGCTACATTGCCCACAAGATCAAAACGAATGGCATCTCCGTCAACTGACTTAAGTAGTCGACCTAACAACGCAACGACCAGCTGCCCAGAAAACTGTACACCGCGCAATGAATACAATGGCCACAAGCTGGATCGCTTCAATATGTATAAGTGCTCATCGTCGAGCAAATCTAATACAACTATAAATATGAAAATGTTACAGTTCGATGTAACTTTGCATGAGATATGTCTGACCGCATCGTTCAAATGGTAATACATCCTGCAACATTTCAAATGTTAGAATCTTGTGCAAGATATAATAGATAAAACATAATATGAGAAAATTAAACTAATCGAATTACATTATTTACTATCTGCAAGAATTAATAGATAATGCAATAATTGAATAATCGAATGACATTAACTACTACACTCTTTTTCTAATTAAATATTAAATAAACTATTAAATAAACAATTAAATGACATAATTTATTTCAATTATTGATTTCAATTATTTATTTAATGATTTGAAAACAATTTCAATAAGTTATTTAAAATAAATTATATTAATTGTTCACTTAATATTTCAAAGTAAAAGAAGAATTTATAATTAAATTCCTTATTTTAATTGTTTATATAATATTTAATTATAATTATTAAAACATTAAATAAACAATTTAATAACTAAATAATATCTCATTTTAAACAAATGTTTTTTTTGTAACTAAATGTTAGACAAACTATTAAAATATACAAATTCAATAAACAATTAAATGAAATAATTTATTTTAAATTTTTCATTTTAATTGTTTATTTAATGTTTTATAAAAAATTTCAATAAGTAATTTTAAAAAAAATTAAATCGTTTATTTTTATTGTTTATTTAATGCTTTGAAAAAAAACTAAATAAGTAATTTAAAATAAATATTTTAATTGTTTACTCAATATTTCATTGTAAAAGAATAATTTATTTAATATAAAATATTATTAAATAAATAATTGAATATTAAATAAACAATTGAATAGTTTATTATTTACCAACTTAATAATATTTTATTATTTAAAAACTCTTATTATTAATTTTTTTATTTTAATTGTTAAATAAGTTAATTAATTATTTCAAAGCAATAATTAAAAATTATACTATAATTAATATTACATAATATAATTTGAAATTAATTTTAAAAAATGGAAAATATTAAATTTAAAATAAAGGCCCGCATCTGGGCCCAGATGCCTAAATGCGCATCTAGACCCAGATCACCCCCAAAGGCGACGCTGCTAAGCAGCAACCGACGGAGATCGCATTTTCGGCGATCTTCGCCCCCCAAACACATAAAACAAGGCCAAAATTCTATAATTTGTGGATTTACAATAATTCTACAACAAATAATTACCAAATTCTACAAAAAAATAATCACCATGCTTTGTACTAGATACATAAAATAGTTTGGGAAGAAGACTCACCTTCTTTAAGAGAAAATTGGGATCCTGGAGTCCGGGTCGTCATTGATTTTTGGTCGTCGGTTAGTGAAATGGTGGTGGTGGTGGTCGTCGGTGAAGCTTATCTCTCCTCTCTCTCACTCTTCCAAGTTGTGAGGGTAAAATTGGGAAAGTATTGATCTTTTAAGTTTTTATTATTTTTTTCTTTTTTTGTTTTTCACTTGGTCAAAGGCCATCCGTCATTGTGACCCGGTACCACTATTTCCTCTAGAACAAACAAAACAATTTCTTCATTCAAACTTTCATGCTTCCCACACCAACACTAACATGGAATCCAATGTAATGCCATCTGATCTAGAAGGGAATATTTAGTAGCCCCTTTACGAAAAGTCCTCGTCGATGTCTTTTTACAGTATCTTAGCTTTTTAAGAGGCCAAACTGTTTCAAATAGCACTCTGTCGGTTGTTTTAATGAAATTAACAAGAATATATTATCATTTTCACTCCAACACTTTTCACATCAGCTAACAAAAATTTCAGCGATGAGAAATCCAACAATTATTCATTAGATTTTAATTATTTTCAAACTTCAAGGGTGCCCTTTTTACCAATTTTACATTCGTTTTTCTTTGTCTGAGCCTAGAATTTATAAAAATACATTTCTACTATATTAAAAAATCATGCTCGATCCGAAGTTGTTACTTTGAAGTCCATACAGTGACATGCGATTTAGTATTCATATATTAACAACAAAGTCGACTTAAATTCAATTAAATTCGTCAATTTGTTGCCTCCACATTCTTTTAATTTTGTCAATACAAGATAGTGAAAAACAATATCTCAACTTATTTTAATTGTTTTCAAAGATATTGGGAGTTAAATCAAGATCCTGTGCATAAAAAAATGACACTTACCCATTTTAAACGACATGATATAGTTTTCATCAATTTCACATCCGTTTTTCTTGATGCACTCTCGTATGATCCTAAAATTTATGAAATAACATTGCGGTTACATTTAAAAATCATGCTCGATGACAAATTATTACTTTGAAGCATTACACACGATTTTTATTTTATTTTTTGACAAAACACCAATACATCCTCAATGAATAGTTTTTGGCTCCACATACAAGGGTAATTGAGGTTTGGATTTTTCAACAATACGTAAAATCAAACTCAAGAGAACAATAGGAAGATGGCATAACCTGACCTCCCAAAAGTAAAATAATGAAATGTGTGAAATAATAAAATAAATAGGGAAGTACTACTTCCTATACAAAGAAAGCAAGTGAGAAGCAAACTAACATCCTCTAATACTAAAAAATCCATATAGTCAATCATATAAAAGCACTAAGTCGTCATGAGAAGCAAGTGAATAGAAAATCTGGTTCCCTCACGATAAGTATGGCAAACACTCACGGTCAAATAAGAGATGGTACCTAATGTGTCTGAGAATTATCTGAATCGTCCTAGTCTTCCACCCCCTAATGATACAGTAAATGGCCCCAGCGAGTTTGCTTCCATCCTAGTCTTGAATAATCCCCCAACCATCTTTGACGTATCTATTGGTGTTGATTTTATAAGATCACATCGATGGAGTACAGTATAGGGAATCTTGGGGGAAGGAAGAGTAAAAGAAATACCAAAAAGTGAGGCGATAGCCAAGTCCTTACGCCCATGAACAAGCCAAAACAATCGACCTATATGGAAAGGTGAAATCATGTTGTAGACTCTCCAAATGATTTGTCTAGGCACTATGCATATGTCCCTATGCTTTGGCATTACCTGTTAGTCCATAAGAACCAAAATATCAACAAACGGAATGTAATGCAAATGTGTCCATTTCAAACATATTGTCCTAAATAACTCCATCTTGGAATCGAGATCTAACGCCCTCACCTTATTTCCAAAAGACCATACTTTTCAAAACTCTCAAAGTAGAACTAACGACGTCAAAACGAGGACAACCGAACTGCCGGGTCGATTAATCGGCCAAAAATGCGGTCAATCGGAATTCTCCAATGGTCCAAAATTTGACCGTTATAACCTTTGATTTTTTCTGTACAAATGATTATATTAATCATCTGAAAATTGACTGTTGACCAGATCGATCATCCGGGTTGACAGAAAATTTGGCATTTTTAATTTCTATAAATATCAACCCACTTCTCATTTATTACAACAATTTTAGAGTATTCAATTGAGATTCTTGTGAGCTAAAATTGCATTAATTTCTCATCTTATTTATTACTATCAAATCATTCTTGTTTTGAAAAACTTTTGATTGATCTCAACTTTGAAAATCATTTCATTCATCAAAGTTTTTCAAATTTAACACTTGAACTTTATTAATTGCTATCTATTAAAGTGTTAGCCTACTTCTCTTCTTGTACTTAATTTTGAATTTATCATTCATTAAGAAGAGAATATTTCATTTGTACATTCATTTTAATTGTGGGCCGTGTTGAAATCCCAAAAAGCTCAACATTGTAAAAGGATTGGTGCTACTTGTTTGTAAGTCACTGAAAGCTTTGTAAATGGTTGGATTGCTCCATAAGTCAATCAATATAATGAAAAGGGCATTGCTCGTAATGAAGAGCTTGGTAATGGTGGATGTAGATCGTGCTTGGGATCAAACCTCCATAATTACAACGTTTGCATTCTCTTCCTTTTTTACTTACCGTCTTTATATTGCTCAAAGTACTCGTGCTTAATTATCTTTGTATTTGTGTATATTTGTTGAATTTATATAATTGCTAGTATATTGTTTAAGACTTGAAATTTTTTTAGAAAAAGTTCTAAGAACTAATTCACCCCCCTCTTGGTTAGCTATTCTTAGGCTTTCAGGTTGCGGTTTCAAAGAATCACTAGTGTCACCACTTCCTCAACCTTCACGACTACATGTCAAAGTCTTATACCACAAAACCCCACCTACATCCTTTTTTGAATTCCATTTTTTTCACTGGAAAACCCACCGTATAAGCATACTTTTTGTACAACTGAAACATCTCGTTCTCATCTTCGAACAACATACCCACTTCAATCACAATCACACCTTCTCCCCCTTACATTTTTCCTTCCACTATGCTTACAATTTCCGTAACGTTCTTTTTATAAGATTCACCCAAATGTACATCATCATACGTTTCTCCTTCCACTGTCTTCACAGTTTTCGTAACTTCCTCATTATCCGATTCTATTAAAACCAACATACTCATCTTGCACGTTGTCCATAATTTCTTATGCTGCAATACAAACATTGGTCACATTCAACACAACAAGCACACAATAGAATGTTTTCCATTCGTATCATTTGATGGAAAATAATTAATTCCAAATGTTAACTTTAGAATATAATAAGGAATAAAAGAAATGTGACAACAAAAAGGTAAACAGAGTAGAGGAAAAAGAAAAGATATAAAAAGAAAATATGGTCAAATTTAACCTCGAAGACATCTCTTTGTATCATCAGCTTCGACTTTCTTTACCGATATCTTGGCATTTTAACTTTCTTCCATTTTGTACCCATCCATTGATTCTCTTTATGATTATTATCCTTCTAAAGAATGGCCACTCTCTCTTTAATTTATTGATTATCTTAACATTTGTTAATATAATATACTTAGGAATAAAGAAGTACATAAACATCTTTGGAAGTTGCAGCCAGGGGCGGACCCAGCACCTGGCCAGCCCCCGCGGCCGCCCGTGCTAGGTCCACTGGGATATTGAAGTGTCGCCGGGAAGCAGTGAAGAGAAGGCCGGCGCCAATTGAGAAATTTTTTTTTTTTCATTTGTCGTTTTGTTTCAATGAAGAGAAAACCCAACACCTTTGGGCCTTGTTTTCAAACAATAAGGCCCAATTAATTGAGCCAATTTACAATCTATATTCACAAACAAAACCAAATTGAGCCTTACAAACAAACCCCCAATTCCAATTGAAAGTTGAAACTCAACAAACCGTAGAGGAGCTAAGGAGGGCGATCTGCTGCGTGCTTGTGCCTATGCGTTGCTCGGTTGCTGTCTCATCTCCGACCGTCCGTCGTGACTCGCGTGGTGACGACATCAGTCTGGTCCAGCTCCAGCATACTGTGAGTTTCTCTTTTTGTTTTCTTGATATATTTTTGTTTTATGCCATCTTCATTTATTCCAAAAAGTGGGTTTCACAATTTTCAGATTCAATCCCAATGAGAACTTCTAATTTTCCCCTTTTCCAATTTCCATTTTTTGTTTTAATATTTTATTTTATGGTCTTTGTGTGTTAAAGGGTTCTCAATAATTAGCTCATGAGAATTCTACTTGTTTTTGCTATTAAGTATGGATTCTTCTTTAAATTCTTGAAATTAAGTATCTAGAGAAGTGATGGGCGGAAATTAAATTCATATATATGAAGAAAATATTTTCGAATTTCGGAAATGTATCTCTCTTGTGGATGGGGACCATGAGGTCATAGAGTTCTCACCTTGAAACTAGAATTTGATAAACTGAATTCTATTCAAGTTTCAATTATTTCTTTAATTGTAATTTCGGGCCCTGATAGATGTTCCCAAATGCTACGTAGTGAGGTAATTTGTTAACTTGAATAACAGGCTTATATGGTGGTTGGGTGCATCTGTATTATTAACCTTTATTCTTTATGATAACAAGGCAGTTGGTTCTTTGTAAAACAACTGTAACATAATTTATTCTGTACTAAATTAGTACAAAGTGGCTGACTTTAATTTCAAGCTGTCAACGGTTATGAAAAAGCTAAGAAAAGGGGGAGTCATTTAGTGTAAAAATGGCTGAGTACATATTTCATTTCCTTCAAATTTGAGATTGTAGCAGATCTTGTACGTTGAATGCCATCAAGGGATCTTTACATGACTGGATTTCAATGTTCGGCATGGTAAGTAAAATGTAATAATCAGGATTTGATTATTATTAATTAAGGAAAAGTAAATAATGAAAAGACCCATTTGACCTTATATATTTGGGATGGGAACTGGGAAGACTAGGAATGGGAATAGCCAATAGGAATAGGAAAAAGATATGTTTGCACTTACTTTATTTCACTCTAATTGCTTTTTTAGTACTTTTATCAATTGCTTTCACATTTACAGAGTAGGTTATATTGCGTATTTCTGTAGTACTTTTGGTTGTATTGAACTACGTTTTCATATATATATATATATATAATTTTTACGTTTTAGTGCGTTTATATATATATTGAATAATTTTTAATATTATATAATTAAATATTAATAAACGACATCGCTCTTACGATCGCTGATGGTCGACGTTGACTGGTCTACATTGACTAGTCAACGTCTGCTCGAGCTGAGCTTTGATCCTGGGTCCGTCACTGGTTCCAGCCATGCAATATTAATTAATTTCAACTTGATAAAGTTTATGCAATGAGTATGATTTCTAGACAAAATTTGACATCAACAAGAATCTTTCTTAAGTTGGAATCTTTTTTTTTTTTTTTCAAATGCATTATAAATTACACTTCAATGGCAAATTCAAGCCTCTCCTCCTCCAACCCTAGCACGATTTAGATTCAAATTTGTCTACATGGGATGCTTTAAATTGATGAAAATGAATATGAGACGTGTAGGTGAAAATTTACATACATATTTTTTCGTTCTACTTAATTTGATTCATGTTTACATAAACTAATACATAACTCATGTTTCAATTATACATGTCATTCATGAATGTTCAAAAGTCACTCACCTTGGATAGTTGGATAGTCTTCTTCTCTACGCGTAATGAGGAGTGGATGGGCACACGTGGATTGGCCAGAATTTGATGACATCGGAGTGAGATTTGCTGGGTGTATGTGGTTAGGAAATAGGGGAGCAATGATTTTCAATTTTGCATTATTCGTCCTTTTCAATTTGGGGCAGTCAACCAAGTTCATTACACCACCCTTCCTTCCCTCCTTTTTCCAACAATTCCACGTCAATCATTTTTAAAATCCTAACGTTGTCACTAAGCCGACCATTTAGATTAATTGTTCCTAGGCCAAATCAAACATGTTCTTACACTTAATTTTAACCTTTGAAACATTATTTGACTAAAAATAATTTTTTTTTAAAAAAATCCTCAAATCATTATATTTTCTTAAAATTTCACTTTAATCCCTTAAAACTTCAAAATTTGCAATAAGTTCCCACTTGCTTTACAATCATCAAATGACTCGTATTGTCAACGACGAGTCATAAGTGCATTATTTTTATTTTTTTGGTATAATCTTTCTTTCTTTCTTCCCAAAAGAACTAACATAATCTCAATATTCAAGAAGGAATGGGAATGTTCTCTTCCCATCGAGGATGCATGGATGGACTTGAAGTTGAGTGCAAAACAAGAAAAGCATTCTAGCTAGTGACGACGAACAATGTAGGCATACAATGATTGCCACAATAATTAATATGAGCATTTCAAATAGGAATTTGTTGGCATCAAATGCAAGTTAGTGATGTGTTAGGAAATTCTTAGTCGGTCTACTAAACTATTTCGAAGATTTGGATTGTTTTTCACTATTTGGATTTTGATTCTTCGATTATAATTAAATGTTGGGGACCAATTTGCTCGTTCTTAATTCAAACAATAGATTAGGGACAATTGATGCAATTTGCATATTTGTCCATCATAAATCAAGATTATCAAACCCATAAAAACAATAAGGCCTTGGTAAAGCTTTTCCTTCCAATTGTAATTGGTTTGTGACCGTTGCAGTCGAAATTGTTGACAAATTATCCCACATATAGGTGCCCACATTCCTTGTGTAACGGCCAATTTTTCACTATTAATTCATTTTTAATTAGCTCCAGTCACGCACTAATGTTTCTATTTGAGATCCATTTTAGAAAAACTTTGAAAAAATGAATTTTTATAGGATCCATTTTTAAATTGAAGTACAAAATTATGTTATTAAAGAATGTGTTTTTGAAATTCAATTTAAAGAAAATTGACTTCAAATAATCTAAGTTAAATAGGGCAACACAATCATTATGATTTAATTTTGTTATTGAGGGACGGTTTGATGCGCATTATTGAGAATAAAATATATTTTATAATGTGATGTGATGGAAAATATGTGATTAAAAAATAGAGAGAAATTTTAAATTTGTGTGTAATATTATTTTATCGAAGAATTTGATTAATGAGCTGAGAAAATGAATTTTGTGAAGGAGTGGATCAAACCGGGCTAATAATATCTATAAGGGTAATTATATTACCACTACACGTTTTAATTACTACACCACAATTTTCTTATTTACTAAAATATCCTGAAGTAAAATTACATAATTGGGGTTGAAATATAATTGTGGTGTTATTATAACACTCGTCAAGAACAAATCGAGGAATTTCTTTACCACGGAAAAGCCATAATCCCTTCACCTTGAATGGGGGCTCAGAACCAACGATCAACGTCTTCCCAAAGGCATATTTGCGGTCCAAATCCATTCGCTGCAAAAAGCCACTCACTTTGTTCAAAGTCACAAAGGAAACTGTGTTCTCATCGTTATATTTGTAATCGCAGAACTAGAAAGAGTATCCCTCGGCATCAAACATGTCCCAAAATCCTGCGAATGAAGAAAACCATAAGCCTAGCCAGGAAGAATACAACTAACCATTTGTGCTTCACCAATTATTTGATATGATAAAGAAAAATACCAAGTGAGAGAATCTAGTTTTACGTAAAATTAGAATGAAAAATAACATGTCTCAACACATCAAATGCTACTCAAAGATTTCACTGGAAGAAAACAAGATGACACCAAAAATACAAAGCCAGTGATATTTCAATGAATAGAGGAAACTCGTTTAGCACAGTGAAAAATGTTATTTGTACCATTTTCCTTACCCTTTAGTTTACTTGTTTTTGTCTTTTGGTAAGTGTTTTGTCTATTTTACCCTTATTTCTAAGTGTTAGTTATTTTCCTCATTTAACCTCCAAAATTAGTATCAGAGACTAGTAACGAAATTGAAGAAATTTTTTAGAACTTAAATAACATATTTTAAAATGAATAGAAAAGATAAAATGATTTTAGAAGAATTACAAAAATATTAATATTTTAACTAATACTAATCGACTTAAATTGTAAGAATTAACAACAAATTTAAGTACTAAATATAAAATTCTAAGTGAAGAAATACAACAAATAAATAGTTCTCAACAATTAGCAGAAATAAAAAAATAAAGGATTACAAATTTTAGTAGATGAGTTTTCCGAATATGAAGAAGAAGACATTATAAATCAATTTTTAGAACAATATGATAATTATGCTCAACCTTTAGAAAAAGTGGATATTATAAATCAAGATATTTTAACTCATATAATAAATATCGAATCCAATTTAGAAATTGTTAATGATAATATTAAAATAGGACCAAAAATCTTATATAAACAAATTGAATCAAAATTAAAAGAATCAAAACTAAAAAGAGATTCGTGTATATCAATTGAACCACCTTTACCGGCTTATGTTATAGAAGAATTAGAAACGAAATTCTTTGAAGCCATTGAAGAAAAACTAGAAGTCTACAAACAAAGCTTAAAACAATTGTTATTCAAATCGAGAATATTTATATGAATGATCCTCCACCCAAAGAGGAAACTACTGAAATTAATACTCCACCTTTAAATCAACAAGTTGAAACTCAACCGTTAGTCGGAGAGACAAGTAGAACTAATATTACTACAAATTGGACACAAGTCGAGTCTGATGACTGGAATCTAGAATGGATAAAAGAACATGTAATGACTCAAGAACGAGAAGGTTACAATTTTAGAAAAGGACCCAAGATTATGTCAACTAAACATATACATCTTAGGAATAATAATTCAGTTAAATTATTTACTGAACAAATTCCTACAACAAGAATCTGGCTAGATGTTGATGATAGTAATAACAAAAGTGAAATTATTGACTCGTGGGCAAAAGCTACTGATTTAGCTGTTGCTTTTCATAAATGGAATACAATTCAAGCTTATAACTTTTTAATCCACACCTTTAGAGGAATTACTTCAAATATCTGGAGGAGAACTTCTAAAGAAACTAAAAATAAAATTAAATATGTGTGAATTAAACAAATATACTAAGAAATTCGAAAAGACATATATTAAAGCTTCTAAATCCATAAAAGAATGAAATTTATCAGAAGAAGATGTAAATTTACTAAATAGATATTTTCTTAAACTACCTTGGCCATGGGGTCAGAAATTATTTGAAGATTACCAAATTTATTGGAATAAAATAGAATGGGAAGATTATAACCGCAAAGTTGATACCTTAGGAATGAGAACTTCATTCGCTAAGAGGAAAATATTTGAATGGTGTAGAAAATCTATGTACCAACACGTATTTAGAAAACATGGTAAGAAAGCAAGTTTATGCTATTATGGAGAAATAGCAGCAGTACCACAATTTGGTTGTCATCAATCGCCTAGGAAACCATATTATAAGATGAAATTTAAGAAGTATCTTAAACCTTGGAAGAGAAACAAAGGATTTAAGAGTTACAAGAAATATTTTAAGAAGAAAAAACCTTAGAAAAAAAAGTATAACCAATATAAGAAATCTCAGAAAAAATATAAAGAAGAATTTTATAAAAAATGTAAATGTTTTACATGTAATGAAATATGACATATATCTCTCAATTGTCCTAATAAGAATAAAAGAGAAAATGTTAAAGTCATTAGAATAATGGAAGAAATAGAATCCGACTCAGATTATGAGATAATCGAAAACTTAGACGAATTATCTGAAACAGACTCAATATATGAGTTAGATATAGAAGAAATTGAAGAACCAGAATTTGAACAGATTTATATGAATCAAGAGATTATAAATACTATTGAGACCAACTTAGATAATGAAGAATGAATTTCACGAATAGTCGTGTTTGATGAAAAAAAATATGGAGCTATAAAAGAAAAATAAATATCTTTAAAAGATAGAGTTGCTTTTGTAAGACCAATATTATCTTGGTTTAATAAAACAATATATATTGCTAAATATGATGAAGTACCTATTAACATCGAAAATATTAAAGGCAACACTACTATACCCCTAATAACTAAAGAATGGGTTAATAGAGAATTAACAAAAATAAATAGATCTACTAGGGAAAGATTAAAGAACATAGTGATTGGAGGAATCCAAATAATGATCAAATGATATTTTAGAGAATGAATGGATATTCCTATACAAATGTACTTAATAGATAACAGAATATTTCATGATCCTCTGGATGCTCTATTAGGAGTTGTCTCTGGAAATCTAGTATATAAGAAAATTATATTTACTATAAGATCTGGATTTTCCATGTCCCTATTAGATGAAAATTTAAGTATGGTATTAAATCTATATCATAGAATTGATAGATTAATTATGCCACCAAGAAGTAAAGCTGTAACATTACATTGTAAAGTTTTATATGCCTTTACTACTACACACCAAAAGGAAATCAATAAAGTCTCAGGAGATTTTATACAAATACATGAAAATTTTAGAGATTTAGCTCAATTTACACCACCAAGTATGTTAAGTAATAATAACATTTCGTTACCACAAGATATATTGCTTGATTTTCATCAGCAATCTAGAAGAACATATAATAATGTAAGAAATCAAGGATTAGTTACCTTGAATAACTCGGATGGCTTATAGCCAGAATGTCTAGTAGAAGAATAGAAAGAAGTATTAGTACTAGAGAACTCTTAAACTCTAGTAGAATATCTACAAGTAGAAACTGTCCAATAATGCCTAGAAATAGTATTGATATTGACCTAAGAAAATGTGAGGAAGATAATTTTCTTATTCTAACAAAATATATCAATAATCAGAATAACTACCAAGAAATCATAGCCCTTGTTAATACAGGAGCTAGTACCAATCATATAAGAGCAGACCTAGTTGATCATTTACTAGAAGAAAAATTACCATAATGAATAACTCTTACAGATTATCATAGAATTAAATATGAAATTAAAACATTTGTTAATTTAGAACTAAGTTTCACATATATAGAAGGAGAACAATTTAAACTAAATCTTAAAATTCTTAAAGATATAGGAAGGGAAAAGATACTAGTCTAATGAATGAACTTTCTTGAGAAAGTCTCACAATTCTATATCCAGAAGAATACATTACAAATAACTATAGAAGGAAAACAAAAAATGATTTCTAGAGTTAATAAAAATAAAGAACCAATCTATATGATACAAGGAATTAGATCAATCAAAACTAGCATACTTAGTCCATATATTGAGATAACCTCAATTTACCAGATTACTGTATGATAAAATTTCATGTTATATTTGATACTGGATTAGGTATTTGCCTATACAAAAGATAAGTGTTCCTACGACATTACTATAAAAAGAGACTATAAGAAGACAACTTATGGACAAATAGCCAGCGATATTGTAGAAATCTATAGAGATTTTGTAGAAAATATTCCTATAATTATAGGAAATAGAGAATGTGTTATTCCTCGAATATATGCAACAGATAAAATCGGATGTAATATCCTTTTACGAGAGAATTTTATCTACACATATAGCATTTTTATACAATATAAATATAGTTTTGAATTTACAACACCTTGTAATCACAAAATTAAAACACCAAAAATCTATAAAGCCATTGGAATTGCACATCAACCAATTCACCATAAACCCAGACATCAGAGTTCTGCAGGTAATCGTGGTGGATGTTATACAGAAATTAATCAAAAACAAAAAATTCAAGTATTAGGAATTAGCAATTTAGAAGAAGAATTAGAAAGTATTAAATTAGAACTAAAAGAATGTTATCATGAACACCCCTTAGCTAAATGGGATAAAGATAAACATATGGCAACCATTGAATTAAAAGACACAGATGCTAAAATATCATGAAAACAACTTCCTTATAGCGAAGACGATAAAAAAGAATTTGAAATACAAATTAAATAACTCTTACAATTAGGAGTAATAAAAGAATCAACCAATCCATATAATAGTCTAGTATTTATAGTTAGAAACCATAGTGAAATTAAAAGAGGAAAAACTAGAATGGTAATTGATTATAGAGATTTGAACTCTAAAACTGTACCAAATAATTATAAATTACCAATAAAAGAATTGTTAATAAAACAAATACAAGGAAGTAAAATATACTCTAAATTTGATTGTAAATCTGGATATTGGCAAATAAAACTAGATAAAGCATCAAAACATTTAACTAGTTTTACTATCCCTAATCCATTAGGACAATTCGAATGGAATGTTATGTCATTTGGATTGATGAATGCACCAGCAATATTTCAACAAAGAATGGATAAGATTATTAGACCAATAAAGAACTTCTGCATTGTTTATGTAGATGATATTCTTATTCATAGTAAGAATCTAAAAGAGCATATTGAACATCTTAAGAAATTCAACTATATTGCTAGAAAATATGGATTAATCTTATCGGAAAGAAAAGCAGAAATAGTTAAGACTGGAATTGAATTCTTAGGATATATTTTTACTGAATAAAAAATACTTCAACAATCCCATATTGGGAAAAATATTATAGAATTTTCAGAAGAAATTAGAGATAAGAAAGAGTTACAAAGCTTTATCGGATTATTAAATTATTCGAAAAAATTTATTAAAAATTGTGCAAAATACAAAGTCCATTTTACCAAGAAACTCAAGAATTGAGTCGAATGGGAATGGACACAAGAAGATATTGAAATGATAAATAAAATTAAGAGAATATGTGAAAATCTAACGGAACTAAATATTCCAAATGATAATGATTTCTTTATTTTAGAAACTGATATATCTCTATTACACTGGGGAGCAATCCTCAAAAGAAAAGAAAATCATAAAGAATTTCTTTGTAATCCATTATATAAATGCCAAGAAAAGCTTGTTGCTTATACTTCAGGCACATTTAAAGACGACGAAACCAGGTATGATATCAATCGTAAAGAATGTTTAGACGTTAAGAAAAGCGTAGCAAAATTTGAACCTTATTTGCTACCTAAGAAATTTCTTATAAGAACAGATAATACTCAGATAAAACAATTATTAACAAATCAACTTGGAACAAGTGCAACTGAAATGCCACTTATTAGGATGCAAATGTGGTTTGCACTATTTAAATTTGATATTGTCCATATTAAAGGAAAATACAATTTTATTCCAGATTTTTTAACCATGAATGGAGCAAATAAAAAAGGAGCTAGATGTATTGAAGTTCGAGCCAATATCTCAGAAAGCCAGTCAAGCTATATTATCTGAAGGCCTCAATGCTAATAAATCTGAAGGTCATAACGCAAGTATTGAATAAGAAGCATTGAAACTTCATAAATTATTAGTCAAGGAGAATACTACTTTGTCTCCCTCACAAGAGATAAAATTCACAAAGGACAGTATCTCAATACAAGAGCTTTGTTGCTTAAATATTATCAAGACCTGTAATACCCCTGATGTTATGGATATCAAAAATAAAAACGATTTTATTCTTGCATATGTATTGTTCAATCTAACTTGCTGCTGGTTCACCAGTATAGGAGGATGAATGAAAGCTCTAACATATGGAACCTATAACAAAGTTAATCTTTATCCGGAGCCCCCAACTTATTGGGTATGTGCTCTCTATGAAATGGGAAACATAATTTGTATTTACCCATCTGAATCCTTAAAAGAAATTTCAATGCTACGAAAGGACGTTGTTCGAGCTATAGAAAGATATTGTCAAGTTCTTAAATATAAGAGTATATACATCAGATTTTTCTTTGCTAGTCCCAAATGAGATAATGAAGAAGATAAGCTGCTGCCAGTTAGCCATGTAATAAGGATTGCCACTACTTCTAAGCATTTTCAACCTGAGAAGAGTGAAATCCATGAAACTATACCAGAGGATGTCATTAACATGACAACCTTCCGTAGAGCCAAAAGATACAAGGAGCAGTTTGAGCATATTCAGAAAATTGTTAAAGAAAAACTGTGGGGTTTCACCTCAATAATTTTTCATATTAAGACAAAGAACTTTAGGCCACAGTAAGATTCTCATTATCTTATACAGTAACACAACAATAATGAAGGACATTTGGAGAACTTTTTGAGTCTATAAATGGAAGAGTAATTCTCAGAAAAGGCATCCCATCCTTAAACAAAAACCTATTTCTCTCTCGTTTTCAAATCTTGTAGTCATTTCAGTTTCTCTATTTCATTTGAAGCTTGTAATAAGGTAATCTCTATGGAGTTCTAATCTCTTTAGAGAAAGTACCAAGAGTGTAGCCAAAGTATGTATGTATACTCTCATGTAAGAGATATTAGTGTGATGTGTTCATGAAATCAAAGTTGTTTGAAGACACTGTCTTTTTATCCTTATTATATTTTCAAAAACTCTTATCTTAGTTATACTCCAACGGTGAAAACCTTGAAGGTTAGTGCAAGTATCTTGTTGCCGTGTTGCCATGTGTATGCATTTTAGGCGTTGTTAGAGAAAGCCATGAGAACCCTGTTACCATTCAAGGTAATGTTTTAACTAGGAGTTGAAAGGAAAACTGTGATTCCGTGTGATCCATTGTGAGATATGTAAAAGAGTCAAAGACAAAATCAATAAGAGTGTGGAAGTCGTGTTGGACCATAACCCACTTTCTTAAACTCAAACAACACAGATCACTTATATCTGAGTATACTAACATATGGGAGCAAACTCGAGGAAAATCTCGTTGATATTAATCTGCATTTACCTTCTGCTTCAATACTGTAAGATCTTTCTTATTTATCTCATTTACTTGTATTAATATTTGCACTCCTGCTATTTATTATGTTTTAGTTAATTGAATTCGAAAATTAGAAATTAATTGTGAAAGAAAAAGAGAAAAAATTAAACTATTTTATATTGTGCTTGATTATTTTCTGAAAAATAATAGAGATATACTTGTGCTTATAAAAGAAAATATAATTAAAATTAATAGAGAAATTAATAACTTGGAAAATAAAATTAAAATATTAAACAACTGTTTTGATAAAAGATATATAAAAAAATACGAGCATAATTGATTTTTTCATTTACTAGGAGAAATAAATCAAAGTTATCCTATATTGGGAATAGAGAACATTGAATTGACTAAAGAATAGAAGAATGTCATTTCTATCTAAAGAATAGAAGAATGTCATTTCTATCTTTTTATCAGAAAGTGTAATTCAGAGTGTAAACCAACAAGTACGTGTAGCGCGATTGTAGCACAGCAGCAACAATACCTTGTAGGTGTAGGTCCATTCTTGAGTATGCTTTTAAGAGAGTGAAAATGAGGATTAATATTTGATGATAAGTACACCAAAATACTTTATTATGTTTTTTCATTTTTATTGAATTAGAAGTATAATTGTAAATTTATTGTGATATAGTTATTAAAAATATAATTTAATTTTGGTGTGATTATAATATGGTGTAGTAATTAAAATGTTTAGTTATAATATAATTACCCCATCTATAATCATATGAACCCCCGACGTCTAAAACTAAAATGACAGAAGTAACCTTTCGCACTCCCAGTGACTCACTTCACTTTTCGAATCAACTCAGCTCCGCTGAAACGGCTACTCTACGACAATCGTTAACACCACTCACAGTCTCACATTCTTGACTTTCAACGACCCATAAAAAGCGGGAAAATCCAATTATTTTCAAATCTAAGTCCTTGTTTGACATTCATTTTATGAGAATGAGAAATTTTGGAATAGTGATTGATGGGAGAATGTGTGGTGAAAAAATGATGAAATTTTTTAGATTTGTATGTAATATTATTTTATTTGGAGAATGTATGGTTAAAATGAAAAAAAAAAAATGAGAATGAGAATGAGAATAAAATGGGTGCCAGACGGTGTAATTCTTCAATTAAAATTTGAGCCAAAAAAAAAAAAAAAAAATCGCCCTAGATCAAAACGAATGCCCCTACACTTTTCAAGTACGCTCTCTCAAAATTACATTTTTCATTTCAAATTATTACTCCCACCTTCCATCGTACACGCACATTACTGTATTCGCGTTTAAAGTTTCTGCGTTACATATCATTTAGATCTGGATTTTCGCTGTATTTTTCATATATTTATGTACCCACAAAGAGATTGGAAGATAATTGTGTGTAGAGTATATTTATATGCAGAAGCAGGAGGAAGAGAAGGAATTTGATCTGGGTTCTGACGATACTGAGGCCCCTTTGCCCCTAACTGTCACTTCAAGGGTCTGTCTGATCGTCCCTGTTTTTTCCTTTTAAGAATTGATTTTTCTTTTTGGAGTAATAAGAACTATTGTCTTTGAATGTGGGTATTGAGGAGATTGAGAAACGCAGGTATTGTATATGTTGGGGGATATAACGTCGGGGCCTGCTTATAGGTTCGTGCAATGGCTGGAGCTGGTCCGTAAACGCAGTAAGCACAGGTCCTCAGGATTCCCACACCGCCCTCACCGCAAGGAGAGTATGTTTCTGAGGTCGGTTGATATTTTGCAGTCCCAATTTGATCATAATGTGGGCTCTGAGGTGCAATGCAATGTTGAATTTAATTTTTGGGGATATATTGTTATTGTGTTAATATCTGGGATAGTGTTAATTGCTCATGTCTAAATAATTCACATATTCCATACCAGATCAAGAAGGTGTGAACGTTATATACTTAAAAAGAAGTGATGGTTTCTGCTTAATGATGCATTTGCCATTTTGTGTAAATTATATGTGATGTATGGCTCTTGAAATGTCCATACAATGCCCACAAGAATCCCTCAAGGAAATGGACGAATAAGCGGTAGAGATCATGCAAGAAATGCTATATGGATTTTGGAATATGAGACTTTGGACTGCATCTTTGATATTAAGATCTTGAAATCATAGCAAGTGGAATCTTAATATACTGTTGATTTCTTTCTTTGGAATTTATGGTAACTGCTAGTGTAATTAAAAATAATAGTAATTAGGTCCCAACGGTAAAATATTACTGGTTATGGACTAGTCGAACCAAGAATAAATAAAACAAATGAAAAGAACTACTTTATCTTAACGGGCAATATGTGGAGCTGTTGTTTTTTTGTTGGGGGAAGCAGTTCATGTTGAAGTTTCATTTAACATTATAATGGATGGAAACCACATAATATCTGGAAGTACTTGTCATTACAGAGTTTCTGATGAATTAAAGTCAAATAAATGAACTCTTTGCGTATATCTAAGGCTCTTCTGCTGCAATCTAAGGCTCTTCTGCTGCATTTGGTTTGTACGCCTTGTGATACCAACACAGTATAGCTTTTAGCTTGGTATTGGAAGCAATAACTGTGGGGATCCAACTAAAACATTCACAAGAAGTTAGGGTCACCGTATATTGGACAAAAAATTAGAGAAACTATAGCTTGAGATGGATGAGAAGTAGCATCGTCAAACTGTATTAGTATTGGGAGACTAGATACTTCTATGTTATTTTGCCACATGACTTTGTGATTGCAATAGTTTATGTAATAACATTAAGTACCTTATGAAATTTTGTGTAAAACACCATTGTAAACTCAAACCTATTTGCTTTATTCTTCATTGAAGTGAATATTCTGGGAGTTATTAAAAAGGGCGACCACCATAATTACTGTTTGATTCTCCTAAACAATCATATCTATCATTAAGTTATAGTTAAATGATACGAGTCTCATTTAGATTTTGGTACAAGTAAGCCATTCATCTGTAAGCAAGGGATGTAGTTATAGCACTTTATATAGGAATGAACCTAGACATGCAAGTTGTAAATTGTCATCGGTTGCAGTAACTTAGTACATTTGTATGCTCTGTTCCTAATGCTTTCTACTGCCTAAATATTCCCAAGTAGCAGGAATCTTTTTATTCTTATGTTTTTGTTCATTGATATAAGAATAATTTCCTTTCTTCGTCAGCTTACCTTCACAATTTTGCTTCAGTGCAGGAAAGTCAAATCTTGACTTGAAGAGTTCCCAACCTTCTGAGCAAGCTACAGATACCAGTTTGTGGGAAAGACTTGGTAAAGCTTCAATGTTGGATATTGAATCGAGCTTCTTCTCCTGGAACATGCTTTCTTCCCTTCACCATACTGAGCACAGCAGCAGCACTGAGCATTCTGAAGATGAGATGAATAAACCACTGGAGGTTTGTAATGCTAAAACTTTAGTTTGTTGTGCTTAATTTTTGAAACAAGCGAATGCTTAATTTGACTTTTTTTATCACTTGCGAATCGATGCTTTACAATTTTATCGTTAAGTATACTGTGTAACAAAAGATAGATGACATGTTTACATGCATGCCATTCTACTTATAACATATATGTTTCCTTGTCCTTGATGATTCAGGAATGTGCTCCCCCCCCCCCCCCCCCCACACACACACACTCACTTTTTTTGTGGATCCCATGCTATAATTGTGGCTCCTGCTTTTATCTACTTTTTAAGAAAAAAAGCTTTCAAACATGACCAAACAAGCACTTAGACAGATGAATTACCTCATAATGTTAGATAGTCTTAACGAATCCACTTCCACCTCTAGCCTTTCTATCTTTTATGCTTGCAAACAATTCACATGTAAATTTATCTCAATGTATGAAGTAGTTATTTGATCCTTTATCATGTTTCCTTTTAACTTCTATTAATGTTTACAGAGTTTAATGCTTCTTTTGTTCTTCATTATGGCTTCTTTATTTTTATGTGGGTGCAGGTCACTGTCAATTCCGGGGGTGTTGTTTTCTTTGCACTTTTCAACCAATCTGAAAATGATGAATCTTCTCCCAAGGAAGCTGCGGCCGTGATAAAGTTCTCATCTTCGAGGATGGCCACCCAGTCGGAACGACTTGGCTATGAATTCGCGAAGTGGCTAGGTGTCCAAACCCCACAAGTTGTACCTTCTTGCCTCAGCAACTACTGCTTTCTATATCTAAAAATGGAAGTCTAAATTTTTTTGGAACATTTTACACTATTGCAGGCTAGAGTAATTCACAGTACAAGTGCAGAGTGGCTGCAAATCAGAGAGGCTGCAGAAAATGCAAAAGCGGTAGCAATTTTAGAAGGAGATGAAATTGGTGAAACGACGTGTTCAGAACTTCTAGAAGCTCTTGAGCTCAGTCGCTGCCTTTTATTGATGAAGTGTGTAAGGAATTTTGTTGTAACATTCTATAGTAGATCTGCATGTAATGCACTTAAACTTGATGCTAATTGCAATACTGTATCGTGCAGAAAATGGCATAGGAATTTCTGTAATTCACACAGCTCTAGTGGGACTTAATCTAGTTGCTGTTCCTTGCTTTTGTGTATGTTGACCAACTTTATCATAATCACCTAGAAATCAACACGAGATATTCATAATGCAGAAATTAAGATAATTCTCAGTTCACTGGAAAAGTATTTTAGCAATTTCAATTATTGGATGATTAATGTCAGTGGAGATTGCATGAATTCTGGACAGTAAATTCTTCACTGGAAAAGTATTTTAGCAATTTCAATTATTGGATGATTAATGTCAGTGGAGATTGCATGAACTCTGGACAGTAAATTCTAGTAATATATTTTCTTGTAAGATTTCTTATTTTACTTCTTTTAGTTCCCACAGAACATTAAGAACTTTTACATTTGCAGTTATTTGCATGGGTCTCCTTTATTAGAAAGCTCAAATGCGTTTGATTCACGAGAAGCAGCAGAAAAGACTGCATTGGCCCTAGGCAGGGTCTTGATGTTGGACCTTGTCATAAGAAACGAGGATCGGCTTCCTTGTCGCCACCTCAGGTGGCGTGGGAACTCCGCAAATTTGCTGTTGGCTGAAAAAGTAGCCACTTCGAACATTGATGCACTGGAGTTGGCCTTTGATTCTGCAATCAAGAGATATAGACCAAAAGTAATTCGTGCACTTCAGAAAGAAAGAAGAGCAACTTCAGTTGACAGTAGACTAAGCACTCCTAATCCAGGATTGGTATCACAGAGTTCTGATCTTTCTGATATTACAGAATCTCCTAAATCTAGCAATATGAGCTTAAAGAGTGAAAATTCACTTGATTCAACGAGTTCTGATTTGCATATTGTGGCGATAGACTCCGGGGTTCCTCGTAGACCACCAGCAGGGAAACGTGCAAATGACCAGGCAAATTATCCTCGGTTAGTTGAGCTCCTCATAAACAATTCAGAGTATGCATCACAACTGCTGCATGAAATAACTGGAGGAAAATTAGGATCCTCACTAGAGGATTCTGATAGAATACCCAACTTACCTGGAAGTGAAATGACTTCAGTTGTGCATGAATTTCGAAGTGGTTTCCGAGCAGCTCTCAGGGACTTGCAGGGATTTCACATTTTCCTTCTTACTCTTCACCAGAAACTGGATATCCTGTTACGAGCATTTCTCAGTATCATGAATAAATCATCTTGTGGGGATCTTGAAAAAGATGATATAGTGGTTCCTGAATCTCCATTGCAGACTAAAGTTAATGAGGTGCATTGCCCTTCACCAAGCAGGGATTGGATAACTGTTGATAACAGTTCAGATTTGAATGATTCAGAATCACATAGAACGACTCCTAGGCCTTCGTCTTCAGGATGTAAAGAAATTTCAGATTCTTGTTCTCCAATGTCACGCGATACTTGGCCAGGAAAGTCCAGCAAGGGCAGTGGTGAACCCCTACGTAGCCTGCGATTGACTTCAAAACTCCGTGACTTCCACAAATGTGCGAAGGTTTGTGATAATCATTATATATTAAACGTGTTTGAACAGAACATTTCGGCAGTATAAATTGCAAACATTACTAAACGGTATGTGTATCTCTATGTGTTTATTTATGTAGATATATGGAGAGTTCAAATTGAATGAAATGATGTAAAATTCAGGGTGCTAACTGCAGCTCGCGATAATACTGTGTAATTTTGTTAGAGTTATACAGTCTGGCTGATCCCAGATATGAAGGGAATATTCAGTAATACAGAAGGGAGAAAAAAAAAAGGACTGGATTTAAGTTGTTCTATCAATTGACTTGTGTCACGTGTGAGGAAGAGTAAATAACCAATAATCAAGGAACATGTGGAAAGTACAATTAACAGTGACATTGCTCTATGGTTGTTCCGAAAACCCCAGAGACACGGCTATCTAAACCTATGCCGCAATCTAGGTCTATGCTATACACTACCTACCTGGCACCCTCAATTTGTGTGCAAGATCATAACAATTATTGAGATAAAAGTCAGTAGATATTTATTTAAGGCCTTGCTTTAATATCACTGTGCACATTATTTTGAAAAACTAATCACACGCTATTGCTTTTCTTATTTTAGCTGGATAAGAAAACATAGAATGAAAATTCCTGTGGAATGAAATAAGAATTCAACACACAGGAAAAGTTAAAGGTTATCCAATAACCGGAACCCTCTGCCGGTCAGCAACATGAAATTCTCAGGCATTGTTGCTCGCTGGTTTATGTCCTCTTTCCAGCCTTGAATCTTTTTCGTGGAGTTTCCGGCACATATTTCTCATGTCGAGATCTATTGCAATTGTCACCCCACATTTTATCCTTGTCCATCATAATTCTTACTGGAACATTGTTGGTTAATGATAAGGACAGTTTTGAGTGCTGAGCCTCTAATTAATTTTAATTTTTGGTCATAATGACCTGAATTTAGTTTCTTCTCTTCTTAATGCCAAATAAACCCTCCCGTGGACAAATAGGTTTTGTCTCCAAAAGTCTCTCCCTCAACTTATGGAATATAATGCGTTAAATCGTCGATAAACTTAAACACCGTTCTTTCTCTAGGATTTTTTATAGTGCATTGTCAACAATCAGTTAAATGTCCATATATTAAAACTCAAATATCTACCATGGACTGTGGTTTGATCAATGCTGGATTTTCAAGTAGTCAGTACACTTAGGACGTGTTCGGTAGAGATTAAAATCGGATTAAAATTGTAAAATTAGCCGTTATTGTTGACTTTTATTAGATGACTGAGACCCAATAACGGCTATATGTTCAATTTTAATTAGATTTTAAGCCGTACCGAATAGGCCCTTAGTGCAGTGGCAGAATTTGAACATGGTTGGATAGAGTGTTGATTACCTGTCTAGCTACTTTTTTCTGTAGTCAGCTCACCATCAGACGTTTGAATTGGACTTCACCTTTACTTCTTCAGTGCTTTTCTGATGGCGATTTAGAACCTAGGCCTTTCCAATTCTTCAATGTCAAGCATCATGATCTTTCGGTCTTTATATATCGAAAGTGGACACTCCCCACTCATACATAAATGGCTACTCTTTATGAGAAATTCTTTAGGCTAAAACAAGGTATACGTTGGTGGAACCATCATGTATTTGGTGATGTCTTTCAGCTGGTGAGGAAGGCTAAGTATAAAGTGGATGAGGCAGATAATGTTTTATTTAGGGCCCAGCTTATACATCGAGCACAAGCTACTTTTGCGACTATGTTTTGGAAACAAAAGGATAGTTTACGTTGGGTGTGCGAGGGAGACCATAACATACGATACTTTCATTCAATAGTTCATGGACGTGTATTTGATCTTGTATCAGGTCCGTTGAGACTTAATCAAGGGAAGTACTTTCTACTCCCGACGATATTAAGAGCTTGGCTATCTCATTCTCCTAAGACCTCTTATTTGCTTCTTCACAACCTTCGGCTCATATTAGACCCGACATCATTCTTATATTAGTGAAGGGGGCATATATCATGGAATTTAGCCATGGTAATCTATTGATGAGGTATGAGAAGCAGTTTCTAGCAGTGGGTCTAGATGGTTTCTCATCACTTTTATCTACATATTTGGGACATTATTTGAGATGATGTGTTCGGGTCAATTTTGGATTTTTGCTGTCGGACATCTACTAAGAGGTTTTACTGCTACCGCTATTCTCTCTCTCTAAGAGGGATGACGCATGTAGATAGTCGGAATTTTGCCCAATCAACTTATGCAATTTGTTCAATAAGAATATCACGAAGTTATTGAAAACTTGGTCGAGTTCTTTACTTTTGTGCATCATTTCTCCACAGTAGAGCGGGTTCATTCCGGAATTGATGGAGATAATGTCTCATTGGCTTAGGCAATGATGCTCGAACTTGGGTAAAGGTATCAGGTAGGGTATATATCTAAGCATTAATTTTTTATTTTTTAAAATGTAAGATACGGAGAAATGGCTAAACAAATTTTGGACATAGGTATGTGGGTATGTCTTTCAAATTTCAATTTTTTTCCCGAGAAATTCATACATATAAAGTTAAATAATAATTAAGTGACATTATTAAAAGATAGAAAATATCACTTAAAACAATCTAGAAATTTATACAAAAATAACAAATTATTGTATAAATATATTCTTTTAAAAGTCAATATTAAGTTTGAGAGTTTTTTCTAGTGTCACTAACCTAGAAGCCCAATAGTGTTATTAACTTAGGTCATCTAAGTCATAAGTACCGGAGTAATTTGGAAAGGCACACTACTGCTTTTTCTCTTCGCCAACGGCTTCTTCTTGGTTTTTCACGTGGCTTATCTTTCTCATTTGTTTCCTATATATATGCGCATATAAATTGATGGATGATCTTTCTCCACGGTGGCTAATCGTTACTTTCATCGCGTTACTTTCTTCGACTGCAGCACTAGGTTTATAGAAAGTAGAAACGGGAAAGAAAAAAGAAAAAGGAAAAACCTAACGCCATGACCTTTCTCCACCCTACTATGTCCGGTTGAAAAGTGCCTCGTCCGCCCCATATTTTATACCCATACTTGTATCGTGTCATTACTACATGGCTACTCTGACTAGAATGGGGAGTCCGAGCATCACAAGACTCGAGGGCTTGTTCACACACTGAATTCTAGAGAGAGCAATGCAATCCTTAAGCTTCATAGGACTCCAGAACTTCTTCACACACTGAATTCTAGAGAGAGAGCAATGTAATCCTTAAGCTTGACATGGCTAAGGTATATGATCGCATGGATTGAGAATTCATATATACTATTGGAGGGCTTCGGTTTGATCGTATATTGACCGGATCAAGCGATGCATCTCGGAGTGTCACTTTTCGATACTCCTATGGAAAGTGACAAGAGAATTATATTTCCAGAATCTTACAACATAGAATTACAATACCTCCTAATATATACTATAGTACAGTTAGGAAGAAGGAAAGAATATTCTAATTTAGGAAGGAGAAGATCACTTTCTCAATCTATGCTAATTACAATATTCCCATATCCAATAATATATTAAATCGGGATTTCTTACACTCCCCCTCAAGTTGGATCATAGATATTGATCATATCCAACTTGTAGATGCACTCATCAAATGTTTGTCCCTTTGGCATTTTGTGAATACATCCACAATCTGTTTTCTAGTAGGGACGTAGATCATACAGATAGTTCCATTATCAACTTTTTCTTTGATGAAGTGTCTGTCCATCTCTACATGTTTAGTCCTATCATGCTGAACTGGATTGAGTGATATGCTGATAACCGCTTTGTTGTCACAATATAGTTTGATGGGAAACTTTGTTGGGATCTGTAACTCATTCAACATTTTCTTTAGCCATAAACCTTCACATATTCCATGAGCAGCTGCTCTAAACTCTGCTTCTGCATTGCTTCTGGCTACGACATTTTGTTTCTTCTCGAGGTGACTTTAAGTTTCCTCGTACAAAAGTACAATAGCCAGTGGTTGATCTCCTATCTTCTGTTGCTCCTGCCCAATCAGCATCTGTGAATACTTCTAGTTCTCTTTTCTCATCCTTTTTTAACAGCAGTCCTTTACCAGGGGAACCTTTGAGATATCTTAGAATTCTGTATACTGCTTCCAGATGGGTTTCCCTTGAAGCATGCATGTGTTGACTTACCACACTTACTGCAAATGCAATGTCAGGTCTAGTATGAGATATGTAGATTAGTTTTCCCACCAGTTTTTGATCTCTCTTTTTCAACACATTCTCCAATATTATCTGTTTTTCTCCTAGTGTCCATAGGAGTATCACATGGTTTACACCCAAGCATACCAATTTCAGTAAGGAGGTCTAGGACATTTTCGTTGTGACACGCTGATTCCATTCTTCGATCTAGCTACTTCCATTCCTAGAAAATACCACATTTATCCCAGATCTTTCACTTCAAACTCTGCAACTAATCCTCTTTTTAACCTCTCCATCTCGACTATCTTATTTCCAGTGAGAATTATGTCGTCTACATAGACAATCAGAATAGTCCTTGTCCCATCGTCAAATAATCTGAAAAACATAGTATGATCCGATTGACCTTGTTGGTATCCTTGCCTTTCAACACATTGGCGAATCTGTCAAACCATGCCTTGGGTGACTGTTTGAGATTGTATAGAGATTTTTCAGTTTACACACCTTATTTCCTTCATTCCCTTTAGAAAATCCAGGTGGTAGCATCATATAGACTTCTTCTTCCAACTTCCCATTTAGAAATGCATTCTTAATATCAAGTTGTTGGAGTGGCCAGTCTATATTTGTTGCTAGTTACAGGAGAACCCGAACTGTATTCAACTTTGCAACTGGTGCGAATGTTTTTGTATAGTCTATACCATAGGTTTGAGTGTATCCCTTTGCAACTAGACAAGCCTTGTACCGTTCTATTGTTCCATCTGCTTTGTATTTCACATTAAACACCCATTTACACCCAACACGTTTCTTTCCTCTCGGTAGTTCCATCACATCCCAGGTTTTATTTGCTTCAAGTGCTATCATTTCCTTCATTACTACTTTTCTCCACTTGGGAATTTCCAAGGCCTCTTGAATACTTCTTGGAATTTCTGTGCTATCAAGATTAGACACAAATGTTCGAAATTGTGATGACATAGTATTATAAGCAACAAATTTTGAGATAGGGTGAAGAGTGCATGACCGAGTTTGCTTCCTGAGGGCAATAGGTAGATTATCAGTGTCAAGTGATTTTGGAGATAGCTCATGAGGATTTGGAGCTATCACCGGTTCAGATTCTCTTGGTGCTTCGAGTGTGAGTTTCCCTTTATCCTTTGATTTTGGCTTCCTTGAGTACACAATCATCTCTTTGTCATGTTGTTCTTTTTGTTCTTCCCTTGAGTTTAAGTCGTCTTCTGTAAATAGTATGTTAGGTCTGTGTTTGGGATAGAGTTGGGGGGACTAAGAGCAAGTGGAATTTGCAAGAAACGATCTTCATTTTCACATAGGATCTCCCCCTGAATAGAGGTTTTTTTGAAGTAGGGTTCGTGTTCGAAGAAAGTGACATTGAGGCTAACAAAAAGTTTCTTTGTGACCATGTCGTAGCATTTATACCCTTTTTGTGTAGGCGAGTAACCAAGGAAAACACACCTCATGGCACGAGGTTCGAGCTTGGTACAAAGATGAGAATGTATATGGACAAAGGCCGTACACCCAAACAATTTTAGTGGTAGGTCGGAGGTGAGATGAGTGTTAGGAAAAAAATTCTTGAATTTTTGGAGAGGGGTTTCGAAATTGAGGGTGCGACTGGGCATTCTGTTTATGAGGTAGGCAGATGTTAGAATAGCATCTCCCCAAAAGGCGTTGGGCATGCTTGTAGTGAATAGGAGGGCCCAAGCTACCTCAAGTAAGTGTCTGTTCTTCCGTTCGGCAAGCCCATTTTGTTGGGGAGTATCAACGCAAGAACTTTGGTGAATTATGCATTATCTTGGAGATATGTTCGTAGGGTACTATTGAAATATTCTATACCATTGTCTGTACGCAGAATTTGAATTTTAGTGTGAAATTGAGTTTGGACCATTGAGTGGAAATTTATGAATATAGAACGAACATCAGATTTTTCTTTTAACATATAGACTCAATAGATTCGAGTGTGGTCGTCAATAAATGTGACGAACCATTTTGTGTGGGTACGATTAGGGATTTGAGAGGGTCCCTACAGATCACTGTGTATTAAGGTAAATGGCCTAGATGGTTTGTATACGGATTTTTTGAAAGATGAACGATGATGTTTTGCAAGCTCACAAATGTCACATTTCATGTCAAAAAACGTTTTATTCAAAAATAGTGAGGGATGACCCATATTATAATGCCATAACAGAATGTCATTATTCCTAGGAATAGAAACAGAATCACAACTAGTAAATCGACATTGTTGACTCACATTAGCCTCATCAAAGTAGTAGAGTCCCTCGCATTCTTTAGCACTGCCAATCGTCTTCCCCGATGATAGGTCCTGAAAGACACAATAAGACGGAAAAAAATGAGCGGAGCAATTTGCACTTTTTGTTAATTGACCGATGGACAATAAGTTACAGGATATGTTTGGAACATGTAGAACATTCTTGAGTGTAATAAGATTAGAGATCCGAATACTCCCCTTTTTAGCCACTGGGGAGAGAGAATCGTCTGCAATTTTAACTTTAAGGTTGCCAGCGCAAGGTGAATACGATATAAACAGATGATGTGAATCCATCATATGATCGGATGCACCAGAATCGATAATCCATGATATTTTTTAGAGTAACATGGTATTAAGACCGTTTAGGATATTACCTCTGTGAGCTAAAGAACCCGAAGAGCTTGGTGACTGAAGATTAGAGAGCATTAGTTGAAGTTGTTGGAGCTGTACAGGACTGAACGCACGACTGGAAGTGGAACTTTGTGTCTCAGTGGAGTGGACCGCAGCTTGGTGGATAGGATTTTTGGGGTTTTGTCGTGGTTTCCAATCAGATGGTTTTCCATGCAATTCCCAACATGTGTCTTCTTTGTGGCCCGGTTTCCGACAGTGGTCGCACCATGGACGACCGGTTTGTTGTCTTGGGCCGGGTCCGAATTTTTTTGTACCTCTCGACATTTGGGCCCCCAAATCAGGCCCAAAGGGTTTTGGCCCATCATTAATATTCCTTCTAAATTTAGCAGCAGCCCCTTTAGATCAAGTCTTATGAAGCCCAATCAGCCCATTAGAATTAGAAAATGGGTACAGTCAAGCAGGCCCATTTGAATGAGATAATAGGGTCGATCCATCAAGTTCAGGCCTAAACGTTTCCTTCAACATTATCAGACGCCTACTCTCCTCCGTCGGACTTCAGCGAAGGCATCACGAGTGGAAGGCAATAGCCGGCGACTGAGTATTCTACTTCTGACGTCTTCGAGTTCCCTGTTGAGCCAGCCAAGAACTCGTACAGTCGTTCAGTTTCTACCCTTTTCTTGTATCGGACTCCATCATTAAGGCAATCCCATTCCTCGTCCAGACTGAGGTCTAATTCTTACCACAACAAGGACATCTCCATATAGTAGTCAGTGACACTACGGTCGCCTTGCTTCGCCTTCCAGAGTTTTGTTTTAATTTTGAAGATTTGTGACGAATCTTTTGTGTCAGAGTACATCGCCTTCGCACTGTTCCAAATATCCTTTGCAGTAGCCATGAAGAGGTAAATTTTGTTGATTGATGGCACCATGGAGTTGACGAGCCAGGACATAACCATCAGGTTCTCAGATTTCCATTTTTGAAGAAGAGCTGGGTCATTGGGCTGCCTCGCGTCGCCGGTAAGGTATTCGATTCTCCCTTTTCCTTTGACCACAAGTTTAATGGATTGAGCCCACTCCGTGTAATTTTTTCCATTGAGTTTCTCGATTGTGAGTGGAAAGGAGGAATTATCACCTCCAAACGAAGTCATGTTGTGAGTTGATTCGGTCTCACGGGTACTGGATTCGATTGATGTTGTGTTTTGATGGTTGGCAGTGATTTTTGCCATTGATTTCCGGGCTTGAGTTTACCCATGCTCTGATACCATATAGAAAGTGACGAGAATTATATTTCCAGAATCTTACAAAATAGAATTACAATACCTCCTAATATATATTATAGTACAGTAGAGGAAGAAGGAAAGAATATTCTAATTTAGGAAGGAGAAGATTACTTTCTCAATCTATGCTAATTACAATCTTCCCATATCTAATAATATATTAAACCGGGATTTCCTACAACTCCTTTATGTTCAACCTTGTGGATTCTTTCCTTCCTCCAATAGACTTCGTCAGAGTGACCATCTCTTCATCTCTATTTATCATAGTTGTAGACTACTTCTCTCATATATGTACACATCAGTTCTATACATACTATTATAGGATACAGATGGAGGCTCCACACTTATTTTTTGCTGATATGGATTATTTTCACTAAAACGCAAAAATGATCTATTTAGAGATTACTTAGTTGTTTGGAACACTATAAGGGTATTTTTGGCTAGTTAATTAATGGGGACATGAATCGATTCATCCTGCCTCGTAGGGCATCCATCGGTTAGATTAGTAGACTTTAGCACTTGAGCGGATTTTGACATTAACAATAGCTATTCACCTATCTAGGCATGCAATCCAAAGGGGCAAAGCAGATCTTCCTATATGATAACCTTATCCAGAAGGTCTGGAACAGGATTCAGGATGGACACAGACTATTATCATATGGGGGATGGATTACATTGCTTAGATCTATTTTTTCCTCCATTCATCTTCATCTTCTTCAAGTTATGCAGCCTCCTAATTCCTTACTCTTCAAGATTTAGCACGCACACTATACTGGAAGAGATGGAAGGCGCTCTGTCGATCTGACTGATGAGAGTGGATTGGGCTTTAGGAGAGTACGGGACATCGTTGATGCATTCTCTCTGAAGCTCTAGTGGTTGTTTAGTATGTAGCGATCTTTATGAGCTCAGTTCGTATTAGGCAAATATTGCATGGACATTCATTCCTTTCTTGCACCTATTCCTTAAAGTCAACAACATGGAGGCGGCTAAAGCTATTTGGGCTATAGGCTGAATATTGCTTGGCATTTAGAGTGGAACACATGTTTTTCTGGTATGATTGTTGGATTTGGGACTCTACCTTGGCATCCTTATTTCCTCGAGAACACACTTGTGTGAGAGAGCACGAATTCTTTGATGATTTGGGTTGAAATTTTGATCGTCTTCTACTGGCGCTCCTACCGACTTTTGTTGAGAGCATTGGCAGTATACCCCTATGCCCTGAGGTTCCTAATATGATTATGTGGAGTGATACTCCACATGATAAATTTGCTACCAAGTCCATGTGGCAGCTTGTTCGATCAAAATGCAGTTCTCAAACTGCAGTTTTTCTCAAAATGCTACCAAGTCTACGTGGCAAGTGAGTCAGCATTGTTCTCAACCTGCAGTTTTTGCTACCAGCCACTTGGCCTAAAAACCAAAACTTTAAGAAACAGGATATAACCGGTCAACCGGGTTTTATGGTTGGATTTTGCTTTTAGAAAAATAAAATTGTGCTGAGAGGTGATTGATTCAGCATATATTTCATGCTAACTCTTTGACCCTTGAATCAATATTATTCTGAATCAATTCTTAAGTGGCTTCAATATTTTATTGCAAGTCTTCAAAAAAATTTCCCTTGACCAACATTCACGTGATTGAATAGATTATTCTCTCTTCCTTTTTCAGGTCGATGCTGAATTAAACAGGGAAATAGAACAATGGAATGATATGCTTAAAAATGATGCAATTAAATTGTGCCACGAAAATAATTTCAATACAGGGTTCTTTGAAGGTAGTGATAGCAATTGTGTTGTTGATGCTTACGAATTGAAGGTAGTAATCACATCCTTTGGTTCAATATTTTGACTTAATTTTGAGATACTTTATTCATCTTTGCATTGACAAGTGCTGTGAGATTTATATGCTTTCATTGTTTAAAATTTCAGGTTAGGCTTGAGCATATTCTCGAGAGGATAGGATTGATATCTGATGCAGGAAATACAGAGAAGCCATCATCAATCTCAGCCAGCCTGTTCATTGGTGGGGCACTAGCAGCAAGATCTGTGCACACTCTGCAGCATTTAGGGATTACACATATCTTATGCTTGTGTTCCAATGAAATTGGACAGTCAGATTCTCAGTTTCCTGAATTATTTGATTACAAAAACTTTTCAGTATGTGTTTGTTATGCAGCACTTCTCTCCCTTGTATCCTGCACGCTTCTCTCATTCTGTCTCTTTTTTTCACTTTTTTCTAGGCCAGTCTTCTTCTCTTTTATAAAAGAAAATTAGAAAACTGAACCTGAAAAGTTGTTTAGCTTAGATATCACTTCACCTAATATGCTTTCACAGAGAGGTTTTAATATATTTTTCTCCTTTGCTCCATAGTAATTTAAAAACTTGATTGTCTTTTTCCTCAGAATTTTGCTTGGATTTTCGTTGACAACACTTTGAAATTCAAAGATGTTAAAAGATGTAACATTTTTTTGTTCAGTTGTACGTGTATCTCCAAATTTATTTTTTGCTCCTCAGGAAGTCATGGGTTATTTCTATGAACAGATATGTGATGAGGAAGATACAAACATCAACGATCTCTTTGATGAAGCACATGATTTCATCGATCACGTTGAACAAGTTGGTGGGAAGGTTCTAGTTCACTGCTTTGAAGGGAAAAGTAGGAGTGCAACAGTGGTGCTTGCTTACTTAATGCTAAGAAAGTAAGTCCATATACTGTAACTAAACATTTAATTGCAAGTAAATAGCAAACATCTATATCTGACTAATGATGCAACCATTGGGAGGACTTCGGCTCAATTTGACCTGTGCAGCTAACTTGAATTCTAATAATCTTTTTCACGGGAAATTGAAGTGATAAAAGTAGCACTCTTAAATGTCCACATTCGATTTCAGATGCATCTGTTAGTAATAGCTGAACAATATTTAAGCTAATCATTATTGGAGAAGCGGATAAACAACAAAGAGCAAAATTAACTTAAAATATCAGTGTTTAGTGGGGCTGATTTGCAATGACAGAATTCACTTGCAAGCTATTGATCACCATGCTACTTGTTTTGATGATTGATTCTGTTGACTAGTTTCTTGGGAATCCCAATAAAAGAGGAAGTCAAAATAGTGTTATCATTTGCTGGATTTGTAGTAGTACTTTACCTATGCTTTTACAGATGAATAGATTTAAGCTTCTGGTTTCCTTGTAATTAGGACAGATTTTAGCACTGTAGGAGAATCAAACTTTTTTACTATCTTTAAGATTGTCTTTTTTACTGTTGTACTTCAGATGAATTCACTAATCATTTTTGAAAGATTATAACTGAAGTTGTTAATACTGCAGAAACTATACTTTATTGCAAGCATGGAATATGCTAAAGCGAGTTCACCGTAGAGCTCACCCTAATGATGGATTTGCAAAGATTCTTTTGGATCTAGATCTTAAGTTGCATGGTAAAGTTTCTATGGAGTGGCAACAACGCAGACCATCGATGAAGGTCTGTCCTATCTGTGGAAAGAATGCTGGCTTGAGCAGCAGCTCATTGAAGCTTCATTTGCAGAAAGCACACAAGAAACTGTCGTCTGGTAGTGTGGACAGTGCTACGACTATGGAAATACAGAAGGCAATTGACGCACTAAAAATAAGCCGAGGTGGGAGTGTCAGCCCCACGCAAAGACAATCTAATTCGATGATGGACGAATAGATTTAAGTTTTTCTTTGGTCTCTGATGTAGGGTTGCTTGTTTCATTTACAAGCCGGGTTATGAGGTTTTTTATATTTCCGTATCCTAATTGCTGAGCACTTTGATAAATGTTCATGGTTATATCAATGCGAATATGAACTTAATGTTTGTGAGATTGAATATGGCCTGTTTGGGCCAGATTTTAATTTGATTTTAATTTAAGTCAAATTCAAATAATTATTATCTATACATCTTTCATGGGTCTCGCATCTTTTTAATCACAAATTTCAAAAACTTTTATCACAATTCACTTAAAATTTGATTTTAATCTACATTAAACACTTGTAATATTGGAAAGCACCAAGGATAATGAATATCTTGCTTCTCTTTGATATCCGTATTCCCTGCGCTTGGGTATTAACCTTTTTCCTGCTAGGCGTCTATTTTATGAAGCACGAGGTTCGTAAAATGATGAACAGATTGATAAGGAGTCGGTTAATGACGGAAGTGATTTGAGTTCAATAGTTCCTCCTATAAGATCATTGACTCTAGAAATTTAGTAATATGTAGAAGACATCTCTTTGATTAATTTGATCGTTTCTTTGTAAATTCCTATTCCAAACTTTTGTAAATGTGTCTTCAAATATTCCTTGATTATTTCGTCCAAGAAGAGGAATTCCTCTAACATGAATTTTCTAGAATACTTTTTTCTTGAAAATATCATTCAAAGAGAAAATCAGAATGCCCAGTATTCCACCGATTAGTAACCTAAGATTCCATACTTTCTGTAAATGAGAGAGATCCACCAGGGCAAAAATCATCAGTTTTTTCGCACCGTGCAAAAGCCTCAATGCTATTTGTAAATATTTAATAAATGCAACAAACAACACTTTATTAACATACATGCTGTGCTTATAATCAAGTTTCTGAAAATACGTACTAACGTCGTAGCATTCTGACTACAATGTGCATATAAATAATTCAGTCTAGTGGATGCTATCGTGAGGTTCTATAGATAAATCCTGCTAATTACGAGTTTATCAGGTAGCTTTGGAGTTTACAGCTAGGTGATATATACCTGCTCAAATATACATACAATAAATTTGCATAGTTGAAACTGTGCTGAATCTACACAGCAATCGGCTCGGGAGATAGCTCTGGAGGAGCACCACTGCTACCATTCAGAACAATCACATTGCCATCAGAATCAACATCGACAATAACTGAATCGCCTTCTTTGATCTCGTGTGCAAGCATCTTCTCAGCCATGCTGTCCTCCAAAAGTCTCATAATCGCTCTTCTAAGTGGTCTTGCACCGTAACTTGGATTGTATCCTTCTTCAACTACCCGATCTCTGAACCTCTCTGTAACCTGAAGTTCTATATCCTTGGCTTTCAGTCTCTGGAATACTTCCTTCAGCATAATATCTGCTATTTCCTTTACCTCCAGTTTGGTGAGTTGCCGGAATACAATCATCTCGTCCAATCTATTTAGAAATTCTGGCCTGAAATATTGTTTCAACTCCTCTGTCACCAAGCTCTTGATTCTGTTATAACTGCTATCCTTCTCGTCATAATCTAGATCAAACCCTATACGTCGCCCCCCCTTCTCAATTACACTACTTCCGACATTTGATGTCATGATCAACAGCGTGTTCTTGAAATCGACTGTTCTGCCTTTACTGTCAGTCAACCTACCATCTTCGAGAATTTGAAGCATCATGTTGAAGACATCGGGATGAGCCTTCTCTATCTCATCAAAGAGTACAACGGTATAAGGCCGGCGTCGTACAGCCTCGGTTAGCTGTCCACCTTCAGTGTAACCAACATAACCAGGAGGTGAACCAATGAGCTTTGACACAGTATGTCTCTCCATGAACTCACTCATATCAAGCCGGATCATGGCTTCTTCAGAACCAAAGTAGTAGGCAGCCAATGCCTTTGCGAGTTCTGATTTCCCGACGCCAGTTGGACCAGAAAATATGAAGCTAGCAATGGGCCGGTTGGGATTTTTGAGCCCAACACGGGCACGCCGGATAGCACGACTGATGGCTTTGACAGCTTCATCCTGCCCAACGACGCGCGTGTGGAGTGTCTCCTCCATCTTGAGGAGTCGGTCAGATTCATCAGTAGATACTTTCTCAACAGGGATGCCCGTCCAAGCAGAGACAATGTGCTGAATGTCAACTTCTGTCACAACAGGACCTGCATCGCTAGCCTCACTTTCTGCCTTGGTCATCTCTTTGTTTTTGTCAACAAGAGTAGATATCTGTGCCTTAAGATCCATTTCTCTGTCACGTAGCTCCCCAGCCTGTACATTAATTAATAGTTCATAAACTCAGCATCCAATCAGCTTAAGAGTAACAGCAATGTCAAATATTGTGAGGAAATGTAGGATCCTATATATCAACTACATGGAACTATTAAAAGGGAGCAGATATTACAAAATATTACTAAACCTTTTCAAAGTCTTGGCTTCTGACAGCTTCATTCTTTTCTTTCGTAATCTGTCTGAGCTCTTTCTCAAGCTCTCTGGCTTCTTCAGGAAGCTGCAAAAGATAGAAGTGTCATTGCATTGTATACTCAATGGAAGAAGAAAAATCACTAAATAAGAAAGGTATACACCTGTGCATGACGAAGCCGAACCCGGGAACCAGCTTCATCAACCAAGTCAATTGCTTTGTCAGGCAGAAAGCGATCACTGAAATATGTAAAGATATAATTCAGCAAAGAGCTGAGCTAAGGACCAGTATGACCGTTTCTAGAATCACAATACAGCTAACATGCACGAAAGCATACATCTTGAAGATGCTAAACCAGTGAATTTCATTGTTAATCAAAGATGTCATAGTTGTTTCAACTTTTCATAAACAAGCCAGCTGGTATGGGAACAATACAATTATATTCATATACAAGTCTCCCTAAAATACACTGTTTGAAAACCAATCAGTAACGAATTTGTAACCTAGAGAATAGAATATGTAGTTTAGAAACATACCTGATGTATTGGTATGACAGCTGGGCTGCAGAAACTAAAGCTTCATCAGTATAACGAAGCTTGTGGTGTATTTCATAGCGTTCACGAAGCCCTTTCAAAATCTGGATGGTTTCATCCACAGTAGGTTCCGGGACCTTGACTGGCTGGAACCGTCTTTCTAATGCTGGATCCTTCTCAATATGCTTTCTGTATTCGTCTAGTGTAGTGGCCCCAATACACTACAATTTATACAAATTATCAGTAATTTGCCTTAAAATGACATGGTAAAAACATCAGCAAATGTGAAGGGTTAAAACGGACAGTAAGACACTACACATTCCTATTAAACATACAAACAAAAGCAACATTTGAAGGTCACCAGAATTTATCGAAAAAACCACAAGGGCACAGCATTAAAGCAGAATAGGCACACGCATGCAGGCCACCCCAGGGAAAACAAAGCAACAGTTGCATCTTTTGTGTGTGTGTGTGTAACCATGTCAGGCATAAATATATTCATAAAGATGACATTAATGTCACCTAGAATAAGTTCAGTTCAGGATAAGACATGACTTGAATAATCACAGTCAAGTACATTGTACACACAACAGCAGGAATTAGAGCACATTTTTTTAGTTAAAAGTAATCTTTCAATTATGATTTAAACCCTTTGGGAAAGTATAATTTAAAAGTCACAAATGGGAAGCTCCCTTATGATAAATAATATCAGATCAAAAGACTATCTTGCAATATTGAGGGTAGAGTAGGAAAAGAAAGGGAAGATAAGGAAAGGCCAGTGAAACAAAGATATTCTGGCGTATCACAATCTCAAACAATATCTATTATGGTGTGAGATTCACATTTTTAAGACTGCAGTGATGTAGTCAAATTTATCATTATACTATATTTCCATAGGTTCCTTGGCTGTGCTAACCTGTAATTCACCCCTTGCCAAAGCAGGTTTCAAAATGTTTGCAGCATCAATTGCTCCTTCTGCAGCTCCTGCACCAATCAACGTGTGAACCTCATCAATGAAAAGGATAATTTCATCACTCTGTTTAATTTCCTCCATCAGCTTCTTCAACCTTTCTTCAAATTCACCACGATACTTCGTCCCAGCAACAAGAAGACCCATGTCCAAGGTTATAACCTAAAATGATTAAAAAAGGAACATTTAGTATTTCAAAGGAAAAAAAGGTTAATGAACACACCTAATAATATTGGAATGCATGTTCGCGCTACTTCTGTTAAAGTTAGCTTACCTTTTTCCCCTCAATTGTCTCCGGAACATCTCCATTGGCAATTCTCTGAGCAAGGCCCTCTGCAATAGCTGTTTTACCAACACCAGGTTCTCCAATGAGGCAAGGGTTATTTTTTGTGCGCCGCCCCAAAATTTGGGTGACACGTTCAATTTGGGCCTGCCTTCCAACGACGGGATCTAGTTTACCCTAATGAAACAAGCAAACAAACTCCTATTAGGCTACCATAGAAAGCCAACACTTTCAGAAATGAAGGAACTTACAAAAAATTACCTCCTCAGCTTGCTTGGTTAAATTGGTACCATACTCCTCCAACGTAGGCATCTTGTTGCCTGAGCTTCCTCCTCCAACACCGGCACCAACTGCCTCCGCACTCTCACCCACCATTCTAATAACCTACTCAAGCAAATAATTTCATCACTCCATCTGTTCAAGAGAAAACACCGACTTTCTAAAAGCAGAGAAGAATAGAGATACTTGCCTGTGTGCGAATGTTACTAGGGTCGGCCCCTAAATTCTCAAGGACACGGGCTGCCACACCTTCACCCTCACGAAGTAATCCCAGCAGCAAGTGCTCTGATCCAATGTAATTGTGACCTAACCAAAAATGAACAGTAACATATAATTATAGATTGATCATAGTAACACCAATGCATAAAAAAATAATTTTTCCTGACCAAACTAAAACTCAGATATAAACAATTCAAATGATGCCAGCCATGGTTAGAGCCAAAAGAGGCAAAAGGGCAGCAATGCATAAAAAATTAACTTATTATTTCCTGGCCACACAAAAACTCAGATATAAACACTTGAAATGATACCAGCCATGGTTAAAAGAGGCAAAAAAAGGCCGCAAATGCAGCAAACTGCAAACTGCAATTTATATGCAAAGCCTTGAGATATTGATGAAGATCTATGCAAGAACATGGACCAGCAATGCGTTGGAGTAAGTCTAACAGCACACACTCAGAAAATAACACAAATAGTGGGCAAGAGTAGAAAAGGCTACCAAGCTGGCGGGCTTCCTCTAGTGAGAGTTCTAAAACCCGCTTTGCACGAGGAGTGAAAGGTATCTCTACAGCAACAAATCCACTCCCTCTACCAATTATTTTCTCCACCTCTACACGGGCATCTTTCAAATTTATTCCCATAGACTTGAGGACTTTGGCAGCAATGCCTGTGCCCTCACCAATAAGTCCCAATAAAATCTGCTCAGTTCCAACAAAATTATGGCCAAGACGTCTTGCCTCCTCCTGTGCAAGCATAATGACCTTTATTGCTTTCTCTGTGAAGCGCTCAAACATGGCTCGTGGTGCAACTCGGCCTTTTCTTCCTTTCCTGCAAAAGTTGAAGGCTGCTACCTTTGTTTGTAGTGTCTGACCATTTTGTCTCAGTATCATGTCTAAGGCATTAGATCCTCGCAGTCCAGAGAAACCTCTCATTCTTATGGGAGTTGTTTGCAAGCTACACAGCATCTTGGCAGTGCCTTTTGTTTTATTAGATCCTTTCAATTGTCCATTCCTTCCGTTGGTGACCGAAGAAGGTAAATTAGTTGACTGAACTAAAGCGTTGGCCATGTCACCTTTCAGGGATCTGCATACATGATAATAGCAGTTAGCCATATAGGATAAAAAATGGAAATATTGCAATACAGCTCTTAGTATGAAAAACTCAAAACTGCACTAAACAAAACCCCTGATATTGGAAGATAAGATAACAAGCATAGTTTTCCAGTTACAGTCATTCACAACAATGGACACCTATGATAAATAATGAGACAGATGTTTGTATCAGTGGGCCAAAAGAGGAGATAATCCAAACTGCTCAGTTTCATATAATAGCAAAAACTAATGGTAACACACAACTACCAAATAACAAAGTTTCAATTGACATCCAAACAATTAATCTTTCTATCATAGCAAGATCATGCAAAAGAACTTATAATTACCTAATAGCTACAAGTTTCCAAATTTGGAGAGAGGATTAAAGAATAATTGCTCCACAAGATAAACAAAATCACTTGGTGACATGTAAAGTCAAATGATTGGCATCAAGAAAATGCAGACAAGACCTTTGAAATTCGATAAAAAGTTTGAATTCACATATAATTACACCATTGTTTGTTTCTCATTCTTTCAAAACTCTTTTTTCTACACTCATTTTTAACCACGCAGTCATATGATAAAATATTCTACACGTAAACCCAAAAAAAATTCTTTTAATCACATGTTATCTAAAAAATCACTATTCAAAACAATGTTTTCCCAAAAAAAAAAAAAAAATGGCCACCAAACAAGGGCAACAACTGTTTTGAAAAAAAAAATGAAAAGAAAAAGAATTAATCTCTCTTTCAAAGGAGTTAACAGAAGTTTTGCTTTTATACCATTTAGTTAATGCAAACATTAACTCATATAAACACCAACTCAATACTGTGATCTGAAAAATGAGTTCCATTGTTTAACCTGAATGATTAGCAAATGCAATGATATTATATTGAATTGTGATGTTTACAGACGCAACAAATAAAATTGATACCTTTAATAAAAATATAACACCACAAACAAAGCCCTTTTAAATACTAGTAGGAGTAATATTATGAAAAACAGGCTAATACAGTCGAGTTCAAATATTGAAAGCAACAACATGAACTCTCAAAATGGTTAATTCTAACCCAAAAAATTAACTCGAACTGATAACGTTCTGATATGAAATTCACAACACAGCTACAGATAGATCGATAACCTTCACCACTTGCTGAAAAGAATGGAATCAAAAGAACATAATTGAAGTCAAATAGCACAACAAGTACAATAAAACCAGGTTTTATATCTTAAATTATCCATACAATCACAAAAATTGAAGCACACCAAAACAATTACAACTAAATATACAATTATACGAAAAATGGCTGCTTCAACGCGGAAATAGCTTACTAATCCCACGACGAGAAAATAAATCTTCACACGTAATATGATAGTCGTATAACCCAAAACATTAGCTTGAACCCATTAATAATTTAATATAAAATTCGCAAGCCAGCTATAAATAAATTTTTACAAGTAACGTAAAATTCGCAAGCCAGCTATATATAATTATCTCATAAATTATCCGTGCAAGCTCAATAATTGATGCGAATCATAATAGTTACGAGTAAAACAAAATTACTTGCAAAAATAACTTGGAAAATTCAGCTACAAGAAAATTAATTCGTATTATAAAATTTAATACAAGAACAAAATACTTAACCTGAACGAACAAATATTAATTTAAAACTCTAATTACCGATAGATTAATATGAAGAAAAGTGCCTTCAAATAGTCGGTCGGAGATGGAGAGAGGGCAATTTAGAGAGAGAGAGAGAGAACAATATAAATAGAGAGAGTGACAGTGACTTGTAGATGTGGATGATATCACCACCATGTATGATATAAAATATCTTCAGAAATCACAGTTTGGGTCTGATTGATTTTATTTTAATTAACTAGACAATTTTTTTAATAAAATAAATTCTACACATAAATTTAATTTTTTTTCTATTTTTTAATTATATATTTTTCAAAAAAAATGAGACTCACAAATCTAAATAAAGTCAACAACTATCTCGAGGAGGCAAATGCGAAGGCAAATTTGGAATGGAAAATTATAAATTGAAGAATTTCATAAAATTTGTGATTAAAAAATAAATAAAAAGTATAAATTTAATAAAATATGCAATTAAAGATAAAATTTAATCAATTTATATTTAGAAAAGGCTTTGTCAGATGTGGGCATAGCATTCTTTTTTTGTTACCTTCTTTATTAATCTAAAAATAAAGTATTATTTCCTTTGTAAATAACATTTTTTTTCCTTTTCTAACTTGGACCAAAAGATTTGAGAGAATTAGGGTTCGTCAAAAACAAGTTGATGTAGAAGTTGGACGGTGAGAATATGGAAAATAATATAATTTAATTGAAAAAAAAAAACATCTTATATTGCACCAATCTCAATTTAAATAATCGTAAATCCCCTGTTTGAGCCTATTTTTTAAAAATAAATTTTGTAAAAAGTAAAAAAAATAAAATTGAGAATTTTAATTAAAAAAGTAAGAAAAATATTTTAAGCTTACATATAAAAACATGTTATTAAAAAGATATACGATTCAAAATGAATTTTAAAGAGTGAGCTCAAATAGGGGCAAAATATTTCAATGCCCTACAAATAATTTTTTCTTACAAATTTATGTGAAAAATGGACTGATAAAAGTTTTTATTGTTAGAAAGAAAATTGAAAAATGAGACTTGGAATAAATAGGGCCATATATTAAGTAAAAACAAATGTGTGATAAATGAAAATATCAAGCAAAATTGGGCGTTAATAACTCAAATGGTCATTGAACTTTACAAAAAGTTTTCACAGGATCATTGAACTTTAAAAATCACTTAAGTCATCATTGAACTTTGTAAAAGGTTTACACGGGGTCATTAAACTTTAAAAATCATTTCATTCTTCATTAAACTTTGCAAAAAATTTCCACATGGTCACTAAAATTTGCAAAAGATTTTTAAGGGATATTACTGAATTAGTGATCCTCTAAGAAACTTTTTGCAAAGTTTAGTGATGAATGAAATGCTTTTTAAAGTTCAATGACCCGTGGAAACCTTTTGCAAAGTTTAGTGACCTCGTGAATTTTTTTTCCAAAGTTCAGTGATAATTTGAGTGATTTTTAAAATTTATTGACCTTGTGAAAACTTTTTACAAAGTTCAATGACCATTTGAGTTATTAACCTGCAATATTGGGCCACATATTATTGTTTCTTGTGATTGAAAAGTCTTGTTTCCACGCCACCACCAAATTCTCAAGTTTCTCTCATCTTTCTTTACAAGGATTCTTTTTTCTAGTGATGTGATGTGATGAGGATAATAATTAGAAAAAGACAAGATCAAAATGTAGCATCCGTTTGTTTTTCATTAAAAATTCATAAAAATGAAAAAATATGACTGTTATCCATCACATCAATCCATCAATTTTTGAATTTCTATATTTTGTATGTGGTCCAATAATGACTATATTTTTCATTCTCATTCTACATTGATAAGAATCAAATGGAGTCATAATATTATTTTCTTTAATTAAGAAATACAAAATGCACTTTAATATTTTTGAAATGAAAAAAAAAACTCTATTTTGTATGGTAATAAAATAAATATCTCGGGGTTAATTTAAGTAATTATCATTGAAGTTTGTGAAAAAAATTCAATTGGTCATTAAATTAATTTTCTTGCAATAGTAGTCACTCATGCGGAAATTTAATAGTGACGCGAAGAATTTTAGTTTAAGGTTATTCAGCCAAGTGACCGTTAGTGTATATTATTAGAAACTTGAGTAACAACTACTGTACTAAAGTTTTTTCATTGAACTAACAATGGGGGCATGGGGCTCCCAACTTTTGTGACAAAATCATAACATGTGTGAGAGTCTCACTCTCTTGCTTGACTCTCTCTATCATCCATTTTACCAAAACTCCAACCCTTGTAATTCTTCAAAATTTGTCTACAACTTTCTAACAAATTAACATATCTACTACAAATTTTCACTTCCCAATTAAATCTTCTGCTCATTAGAACTTAAATTAGTTGTGTCAAATTAATTTGGAATGATTTATGTTATATGGAGTCATTTTTGAATTGTACATATAGAATGAGTTTGGAATGATTCTGTCTAATTTGGCTTACATTTATTAAATTGTGTTTATTAGTATTGAATATAGATTGTATGTTTTTCTTCCGATTACTTGAATTGATTGTTTGTATTACTTATGGACCATACGCATAAACAACAATTGTAATATGATGCTTTTATATTTTTTACAATTTTTTTGCAAATTTTATTGTGCCTCCCTTATTAGAGACATGGATGTCGCAACACCTTTAACAAGTATGATCCTACCTTTTCTAAGAGGAATTTGTTTTTTCTCAATCAAATAATTAGTCCCTAACTTTCTGAAATTGCACTTATTCAGACCATATTACTAAACTTTAATATTATGAAGGTGTTGATTTCTACTTAACTTGAGTTGATTTTCTTTTGTTTCAGTGTTCAACTTGTTTCTAAGAAATTAAAAAAGAATGGAACGAGAGATAGAGGAAATTTAGAGGTTGCTCTCTTTGTATTTTAGTTTTAGGTTGAACCCATTTTTGGCATATCAAACACTTGAATTGAAAAATTGATATTTCAAGAAGAATTGGATTTTTGAGTTAGCTATCCAATACTCTTTGAATAATCTCAATCTAATATCAACAGAAAATTATGAAAAAAAAGTACTAAAGTTCGCTTGAATTGGGCAATCATCCCGACCATCAATTTCAATAGTAGAACCCAATATTTTTGCCTAGGTGATTGCTCGAGTTTGACCTGGGTGACCGCCCAGGCCATTAGCGGCTAGGTTGGTGTTTTCGTTTTGAATTCCACTCCAACGAGGACTCCTCTTCTTGGGCTATTTTTTGGACTTTTTGGAGACTTTTGGGAGGGATATAAATACAACTTATCAACTCTAAATTGGGGGAAATCATTATACCATTTCACTCATCCTATATTCATCATAAAAATCCATCTTTTTGGAGCAAATATTAAGATTTTCATTGGAAAGTTCATCCGTGTTAAAGACCAAGCGTGAAGATGGAATTAACTATTTGATTTTCTTCTTCTCTGAGTTATGGATTCCATCTTATGTATTAGTTTTTGTCTCTTTATCATGCCAAGCTAATTTATTTTTGGGGCCTAGGTTTTTCGATGAACTTTGGATTATGAAACTTTGAATATTGTTTTTGATATTAAAACACATTTTCAATTCTTGAATTGTTGTCATGGATTTATGTTTCTCTACAATTATATGCGCAATAATTGTATGAGTTTTGTGACTTGTTTTACTTTCGAAAGATTGAAAATAAGTTAGACATAGTGTCAATCGTCGTAGAATCCAATATGAGATATAAATGTACCTCTATACTCTACGCGATCTTTAAGTATTCATAAATTCTTAATGCATTCATGTATGTTCGCATCCGTCATAGAAATATAGTTGAGTCTCATGTGATGATATGTTTAATCTTACTCGAGAGAGATTGTTAAATAATTTAAAAATATTGATTTTCATAAGAATCATATTGTCAAATTATAAGGATTGAGGTTAAAAAGGATTGATATAAGAGGATTCAGGATCCTAGTGTGTTTTTTCATCATTATATTTTCATCAAACTTGCATGTATTACAATTTAGTTATAAAAAATTCATCAAATTTCGTAGTTTCGATTAAGGCTAAGTTAATTCAAATTTGAACTAGTACAATCTATGTGGGTATGACACTTGGACTTAAATCCATTTTATTATTTGTTAACGAACCGTGCAATTGCGCTATTTGATTTCATAACAAGTTTTTGGCACCGTTGCTAATGATTGTTACTTTAGTTTGGATTTGATTTATTTTAGTACTAATTTGGATTTCTAACTGTATTCTTTATTTTTATTATTATTATTTTTTTCATTTTAGTATGTTTTGGTTTTTTCTCATTTTCAGGATATAAAAAGACCAAAAACACAAGATAACAGATGATTGTGATTATTGTCATCAAAATACTCGTTTGTGACTTCATCACAAGGCAACGACACTTGACATCTCAAGATATTGACGAGGGGGATAGGCTCGTGGGAGATTTCATTATAAGACAATGATTATGACATATAAAAGTGGAATTTGAACTTGATGAAACTATCCTGGGTGACTTGCCTATTAACTTATTTTTCTCACCAAAATTTGACATGGGGGATTTGCTTGTGAAATTATTTCTTCCACAAATTAACGGAACCTCGTCCACCGGACTTCCAACAAATACAACAAGTGTAGAAGACTTTCCATGAAGATGTTATTGTTTAGAAACGGACATTGAACTCGAGAAAGTTTCAATTAAAGAAGATGAGCATATGAAAAAGGAGGAGTTGATCATAGTATAGCAAATTGAAAACGTGACATTTAATGATGCAGACCTTACCAAGAAATCCTCCGACCCCAGTGATTGCATAATAATTGATTTTGTCATTAACACCAATGAAATAGTTGAAGTTTAAACAGTGGAGTTCGAATCGGGTGATGAAGCCAGCCATATTTTAATGACAAGGGCAATGTAAACATCTGGAGAACATATGAAAATTGGAGCACACTCAATGGACACAAGCAAAGCAAGACATCCAAAGCTTTCTTTAAAGTTCTTTGAATGGTCATTGCTGCCAAAAGTCTAGGTAAAGACTTTAAATTAAGTGCAATGAGAGGCAACCCATTTTTCTATCCATTTTCATTTATTTCGATTAACTATTGAATTACACTTTATTTTAGGGATTGCATTAGTATTTTAGGGTCATATTTAGGAATTCGTGCATTTAAATGGTTTTTTTTTTTACACATTTTAGGTAGTATTTTAAGACTTGCATTAGTAATTTAGGCATGTTTACTTATTGAATTCATTTTACTTGGGCTCATTGTTAATCCTAACATTATATTAAGCTTACATAGCTGTGATATGCATTCTTGGTGTGAATACATTACAAATATTTAAATTTTATACGCTATCACTAATATTTATTTTGAATTCTTGAAATAGAAAATTAAAGCCTAGCAACAAAAAAAAAGTAACGATTGTATCAGCTTTACTAGTCTGATCCTTATACATATCTGCATCTACCCTCAGGGAGTTTCTGATCTTTACTCCTTTATTTCAACTACTTTTGCTTTTACATGGGGACAATGCAATATTTTTGTTTGGGTGGGTAATTATTATGATATTTAGGATCTTTATTACTTGATTTTCAACTGCTTATCGAGTTTGTTTTACTGTAATTTTTACGATTTGAAAAAAAATGAAAAATCCAAAAATATTGTTTAGTATAGTGTTGAATGACTAGCGGCGGCCTATGGTGATATTTATTTGTTTGAATTGAGTCTAACTATAGCTAAAATTGGACAACACCATAACGTACTTTTATATGAGTACTAATCCATGTTGGACTTGATTACTTGAGCAAATAGTCGAAATTGACTTATCACTTATATTGTGACATGACTTGATTATGTGAATTTAACTGTTATGTTATTGACCTAGCTTGAGTTGAATTCCTAGATCCTTAAAATAGTAACCAAATTGCTAAAAAGTAGTTTGGGGTGGGAAGACTAGTACTTGTGTTCATAGAAGTTTGATGGTTTGAAGTTCTCGAAATCCTACGTTGGCTGAAGGAGATTGAGTTGATGAGTCTAGAACGGGCATAAACCATTTTTAATGTTCGAATCTCACGTCAAAAGAAAGTATGATACATCTTATACATTTCTTCGTAGCCTTTATAACAAGTTATTAAGCCTGCGAGGGTATCACAACTTGTGCTCTATAATCATTTGACTTGAAAGTCATTGACATAAAGTACATTAGGGGGTCATTTAGAAAGCTTAATGAGAGGAGTCTTGCGCATAAGATTGATGTGTGTTTCACTCATCATATTAATGCTACTTAATCTTGTTATTTCGTTTGATTCTTAGAGTTTTAGAATGATTAGATTTGAGTTTTCGTGTTGTTTCATATATTAGTTGAATTGGTGTGAATGGTGCAAACAGTCACAGAAAAGAGTGATATTGGCATAAATTAAAGAGAAGTTGATGATGATTTGGTGAAACTCAATGGTTGGAGACTACATTGAAAGAAAAAAGTGAATAACGACGAACCACGCATACTCACCCCCACCCAAACCTAAAATGGTCCAGGTAATGATTGACCGCAACAAATGCGACTAGAAGTTTTTGTATGACTTCAAGAATAAAGAAAAGTAAATTTTATAGTACTCACAGTGCACAAGGACGCATTCAAATTATCTTCTTGAACATTGAGTATACTAATTTCTGTTTATCGAAAATCTACTAAAATTATTTTTATACATTGTCATTTACTCCACGTATTACTGCAATATTATGACAAATTACAGTATCTTCAACCGTGATTAACAAATAGAATAGACTTCCTTCAACAAAATTGAACTAATTAAAAAAAAAGAAAGAAAGAGGCTAATCTTGATATAATAAATGCCTTTCAACTTCTTCAATCCAAGCCCTCCAGTCACGATCGATAGGAACTGATTGACGAAAGGAATTATCAGATTGAAGATATGATCCACTGCCACTTTCGATTTCCGTCTTCCCTTTCTTTTCTTCTCTGTGACGAATTCTACATAAAACAACGTCATATTCCTATCACACATTGAAAGAACAAAGAGTTAGCCATTTAGAAAAGTTTTTATAGAAAAAGATTTAATTATACCTTCTCGTTTGATTCGTTTTCTTTTATAGGAACAAGCCTCTCGTCTAAGACATATTCATGCATAATCCAGTTAGTTTTAACTCCAAATCCTTTCTGGTTCACGGCCTTCTGAAAATAAACAAGAGTATTCTTCCTTCCAAGAAGAGATCCATCAATATCATCAAATATTTCGTGTATAGAGCTCGTCATTTTCCAGTGTCCTTTGCCATCCTTGGTACACCTCTCTGCCCTTTTTCCCTTCGCAGACTTCCGCTCTACTAAGGTGAAGAAATAAGCATACTCCGAACCCTTATCTAAGGCTTTAGAATTCGATTGTGCAAAGAGGGGGAAAAAAACCATATTATTCAGAAATTCGAACCAAGAACACAACAAGAATGAACGAGTCGCAATGACAAAAATAAGCAAGAAACGGAATACTATTAGCAAATTTTAAATAGAAAAAGAAGAATTCGATTTTGCGAAGAGGGAAACGAAAAAAAATTATTTAGAAATCCAAACCAAGAACGCTACAAGAATGAACAAGTCGCAATGAAAATTTAATTACAAGAAACGAAAATACTACGAGCAAATTTTAAATAAAAAACCAGAATTCGATTTTGCAAAGAGGGGAAAAAAACACAAATTATTTAGAAATCCGAACCAAGAACGCAAAAAGAATGGACGAGTAGCAATGAAAAGTTTAATTAAAAAAAAAAGAAAAAAAAAAGAAACGACAAATACAATACTCTGAGCAAAGTTTAAATAGAAAAAAGTAATCTAATGAATAATCTTAATTGCATCTAAACAATCAGACAAAAAATTTAACAAGAGTTGATACTAAGAATTAATTTTGGTTCTTTTTTTTCTTTAATCATGTTTATTCTTCCTATATTTCTTTTCAATTAAGAATTCATACTAAACCCTAAATGGGAAGAAATATCGTCAAGAACTAAACATGCAAGAAAGCTATAATGCATATACGTACCCGAGGGAAGTTTCAAGGGATGACACGAGTAGACATCAAAATCTTCGTAGACAATGCCCGGAAATATGTATGAACCTTCCACTTTAGCCACCAAATAATGCTTCAACAATTCAGAATCCGTCGGTAAGAATCGTTGGCCAGGAGCCAAGTTTTTCTTCCACTCTGTATCCTTACTTTCAGAAATTATTTCGATGAGAGAATTTATATACTGATCTAAATCCATACTTTCTGAAGCTGGGAGCTGGGTGTGTGTAACATTTGTATGACCATTCAACTGATATATATAGGGAGAGAGTTGAACTTAGAAACAATCCGATGTCTGAGGGGATTCAAATTGGGTGGATTAAATCTTTCTTAAAACCGTATTTCTCCAAAGAACAAAAAAATAAAATTTTTGAAGGAATTTTCTTAATTAGTAGTGGATAATGCACGTGGCAGTATCTTTGTCCCAAGTGATGATGTAAGGCCCGTGTTCCGTGAACCCGAAGTGCCACGTCATCCTGATTTGTCTTGAATTTAATAAAATATTTGAAAAAATATTTAAATTTTAAACATCACATTTATAAGTGTGAACCTCATTGGCAACAAAATTTATTTAATTAACTTAGGATAATTGATTAAACTTTAAATCTCAAGTTTTTGAAATAACTGATATGACAGAGTATGTTAATATTCATAATGCGTAACTTTCAAAAGTAAATAACTTCAAGTATTAAATCATGTCACCACTGCCCATCAAACTCGATCGTCTCCGAAATCTGCAAAAGTCGTTAAAATAATGGAATGAGTATTTCAAAGAAATAATGAGTAGACGAGCCAATAATTAATTTACAGAATAATGGAACACATAATCATGCAATTTATATAGTGACATCATCATCATCATGTCGGTGCTACCGTTGCGTGGGGGTGCGGAGTGGCTGTTGGGAGGGGTTTTGGTGTACCGTCCGAAAGTAACCGAGGCTTGGATGTTTGAACTCTTGGGTTTTCCGGCGGTAATCTGGCTGGAAATGGGTCGGGGAATGAGGTAAGTTTATGAGTTTTTGGTTTTTTTTGGTTTTTGTGGTTATGTGATTCGAAATTTGGTGATTGGAGCTTGTGTGTTTGGCTGCAACTGGGTTTTGAGGCATGTTGGTGGTTCGGCTGGTTGGCTGGGCTGTGTAATGTGAGAAACTGCTTTCAGCTTGTGTGAAAACATCCTGTTGTTGGTGCTAGAAATTGATGTTCTAGCATCAACGTGAGTTTCCAATGCAAAAACTAGATTTAGGAAAGTTTGAGGGAGCAATTATTGCTAAATTGCCTTCTACTTGGAGAGGATATAGGAAGAAGACTCTTCATAACTCCGAAGACTTTTCATTGGAGCAAATTCAAAAACATCTCCGAATGAGGAAAAGTCGAGGGTAAGAGATGGGCATGAAAATTCTCATGTTAGTACTTCAAAAGCCAATATCGTGGAGAACAACAACATAATCATCAAAGTAAACAAAAGAAAGTTTACTAAAGACAACAAACAAATTTAAAAAGAAGCCCAAGGGAGAATGTTTTGTATGTGGAAAAATCGGCCACTTTGCGAAAGAATTTCGACATAGAAAACAAAGTAAATTTGGAGGCAATGTGAATTCCTTTGACAAGGATGAGATAGTCGTCACTATAAGTGAAGTAAATGCTGTCAAAGGAAAAAATTTCGGGATGTGGTATGATACTTGCGCCACTGTTCATGTTTGCTATGACAAAACTCTCTACAAGACATATCAAGACATTGATGATGGTTAACAAATTCAAATGGGGAATGAACATTGTTCAAAAGTTATAGGCAAAGGGAATGTTAAATTAAAATTCACATCCGAAAAAGTTGTAACTCTTGCTAATATCTTACATGTACCGGATATGAATAAAAACCTTGTAAGTAGGGATTTGTTGGGAAAACCAGGGATTAAAAGTGTTTATGAGTCGGAAAAACTTGTATTATCCTGCAATGATTTCTTTGTTGGAAAAGGCTATTCTACTAATGAAATAGTCAAGTTGTATACTATTGATAATATCAATACAATAAATTCTTCTTACTTTGTGTGTTCTTAAAATTTATGGCATGATAGATTAGGGCATATAGGATATTCTACTTTACATAGAATAGTTAAAATTGGTATGGTATCATGTGAATTAACTAAAAATGATAACTCAACACCCAGTTTAATCAGCACCTATTTCCTGAAACAAATAACTCAACACCCAATGTAAAATGTGTGGAAAATAGTATAGTATAGTAAAACAGTTCAAGCAGTTTGTATAATTTAGGCAATTTATGAATCAATTAGACTTGTTCAGTTTTAACTATGCATGCTAAATCAAGAGATAGTACCAATGCAATCCAACATACCACGAAGACACATTGATACTACTAAAACATCAAATTTAAATGACCCATAGAGTAAATGATGTAGTGACTTATATGTTTTAAGTGTCACCAATCCTCTAGTTGTAGGACTCCAAACATTAATTTTGTGAGAAAGGATTTGCAAAACATCACTGCTTATAAATATATTCCTCTACTTAAGAAAGTTAAGTTAGTAAAGTACATTAGAACCTACAAATGAAAGCTTATTTTTATGGAGAAAGTTTTTTCTCCCCCTAACTTTTAGCATATCACATTTATCTTTTAACACAACAGTAAATAGGAATGCTCATATATATTGTTTTCATCTTAAGTGCATGCTTCTTTTCATTAAGCGACCGACATGACCCATGTAACGAGATTTAGGTTGATTAACCCAAGTCAGTTGACCGACACCAGGTTATGAGAAACCCCGTAGACTTAATTACTCAAGTCAAGTAGGCTTCGAAAAGTAGCATAAGATATTGAGCTCATTTAATACTGTTCATATATTTATTGATTATTGCAAGGATAATCTCGAGTTTAGGTCTAAATAAGTTGGTCAATTCATGTTCAAAATCACCTTACTAACATGTCACTGCTATCCCGAATCTCACACACGCAGTAGAGTCCCACTATCAAATTCATAGTGTGTGCAATGCAGTTAGTATATGAAGATACCTACATTAAATACTCCAAAGGTATCATAAGCCAGCAGTGAGAATTATATTACAACTCACTAAATAAACTCATGCTTGATTATGACCAATGAAATCAAGTGTATTGTATATCATGATGTAAAACTTTTGTTCATTTTTTTATAAAACAAAATTTTAAATCATAACAATGAAAATTTATTTTTGTTTGTTTGTTTTTCAATTAAAACATGAATGCATCAAGCACACAAAAGAAAAGAAAAGTCACACAAACAAAACACAAAAATAGAAAGTAGAAATGCATGAGAACAAATAAAGAAATATAATGCATGCATAACTCAATGTCACAAAATAGTAGAATACGAGCATGCATCAATTTTACTCAATCAATGAGGCACACAAATACCAATAGTTGTTCTTAGATATTCAAATCGAAGCCCATCTAACGGTTTAGTAAACAAGTTAGCTAATTGGTTTTTAGTAGAAATATGTTCAAGATTAACTATTTGAGTTTCCACAAGCTCCTGAATAAAAAAATGCATAATATCAATATGTTTAGTTCGAGAGTGTTGAACAGGATTTTCTGAAATATAAATAGCATTGGTATTATCACAAAACACAGTCATACTTCCATGTTCAATCCCATAGTCACTCAACATCTACTTCATTCAGAGTAGTTGAGTGCAGCAACTTCCTGCTGCAATATACTCGGCATTTATTGTGGATAATGAGATAGAATTTTGTTTCTTACTCGTCCAAGCAACGAAATTTGCACCAACATAAAAACATCATCCAAAAGTATTTTTCTATCATTGGCATTTCCAGCCCAATCAACGTCGAAATAGCTAGAAGATCAAGATTAGAATCCCAAGAGTACATGATCCTATATTCAACAGTTCCATTGACATATCTAATAATACGTTGTACAACACTCATGTGTGATTCCTTGGGACCAGCATTAAAACGTGCACAAATCCCAACACTAAATGCAATGTTAGGTCTACTAGTAGTGAGGTAAACTAAGTTACCTATCATACTCCTATACAATGTTTGATCAACACTGTTACCTATAGGATCGAGACCTAACTTGACACTGGTGCTCATGGTGGTTCTATTATGTTTCTTACTGTCTAGGCCAAAACGTTTGGCAAGATTCTTGGCATATTTCGATTGAGATATGAACAATCCCTCATCAGTATGCTTGATTTGAAGACCAAGAAAGTACGTTAATTCCCCAATCATGTTCATCTCAAATTCTTGTTTCATACACTCGGTGAACTCATGAACAAGAGAATAAGCAAGAGAACCGAAGACGATTCATCCACATAGATCTGAGCTACTCCTCAATTTGTCTTATAAACATGGTTCCGTCAGCACAACCTCTCATGAAACCATGTTTCAAGAGATATACAGTAAGCCTATCATACCAGGCTCTGGGCGCTTGTTTCAGCCCATGCAAGGCTTTATTCAACTGATACACATAGTGAGATACTTCAGATCAATAAACCCTTTAGGTTGTTCCACATAGGCTTCCTCCTGAAGAATTTCATTCAGAAAGGTACTCTTGCCATCTATTTGGTATAATTTGAAATCTAAAGTACAGGCAACAACCAGAAGAATTCTAATGGATTCAACCCTAGCTACCAGGGCAAACGTTTCATCAAAATCAATACCTTCAACCTGAGTGTAACTTTGGGCAACTAATCTAACCTTATTTCTAGTTATGGTACCTTGATCATCCATTTTGTTCTTGAATATCCACTTAGTACTGATAACATTGCAATTATCAGGCCTAGGAACCAGATCCTAAACTTTGTTTCTTACAAACTGATTTAATTCTTCATGCATAGCAGTAACCCAATGTTCATCCATAAGGGCTTCTTCCACCTTTTTTTGTTTAATTTGAGACACATAACTCGCATATGATAGGTTGTTCAAAACCCTCTTGCGAAGTCTCATACTTTCTTCTAGATCTCCAATTATATTTACCTTAGGGTTATTTGATTTAACTCTAGACGAATGTTCTTTAGGTGGTTTAGCTTTATTATAAACACTAGACTCCTTATTGGAAGCAACTAACTCACTTGATGTGTGTGGGGGATCAAGAACTGAAGCGTCCTTAGATTCAGTTACCTTGTCTGGATCACTATTCAACTGGTTCAGCTCAGCACAATCTGTTGACCCATGGTTGATCATGACCTTAATGTTTTGATTATAACAAATAAGCCCATCTTGTTTACTAACAAATTGAATTGAGTGTTTAAGCCTTCAAAATTATAAAGATTATTATTCACTCAAATGAAGTACAAGTGAAGGTTAAACGAGCATTCAAGATAAATCATTCGAGATACAAGTCAAAGAAAGGCTCGAAGAGATCAAGAACATTGAAGATATAGTTATTTATCGAACCTCATTTATATATATAAAGGTATAACTCGTCAATGTTTAGCAAGTGCATAAAGCTCAAGTATTTCTCATAAATTCATCACTTGCATAAATTATTTTGGCATGAAAATGATCTTGGAAAAATGAAAATTTCTAATATATCAAAAATCTTGAAAAATAATTTTCAAATGTCTCTCAAAAGATCACACTTCAACTTTCAATCAAAAAGTTATAATCCGGTTTTCAATCTCATATTGGGACAGATTTTTGACATGGAAGATGATCTAATTTGAAGATAATTTATGAATAAAAATTGTAGCCCTTTGAGTTAGCTTTCTAACGCATCTTGAATCACCTTAATCGAACATTGGCAGAAAAAGATATAATCAAAATATTGAAAGCTGTTAGACACGTCTGAAACGTTCCGGTCAACCGAAAGTTGACTTCGGTCGACCGAAAGTCACCGTTTCGAAATTATAACTGTCTGATTTGCAACGCCTATATTTTGATCAACCGAACATTCCGGTCGACCGAACTTGCTCAACCGAACTTACCCGAGAGTGTCTATTTTTGCTCTATAAATACCAAACTCTTTTCCATTCAATCTAACCAACTTACAAGAGATTTTTTATTAGAAATCATTGAGATTACTTGAGTCTAAATTCTATTTCATTTATTACAAAAGAATTTCTTGATTGATTCAACTTATTTCATTCATCTTAACAAGAAATCTTTTTAGCAAAGATCTTTTCACAACTTCATCTATTCTTCATTCTTGATAAAGTTTTCTTTGCCAACACTTTGATTTAAGTGTAAATCTCTCTTCATACTTAACTTGTATTATTTGTTAAGAGAGATCATTGGTTTGGAAACTTTGATATAAAGAATTCCTTGATTGATCAAAACTAATTTTTATCCATTCTATCAAGAATTTTATTTTGCAAAGAACTTCTCACAATCTCATCTATTCTTTATTTTTATTTTTTTGTAGAAGTTTTATTTGCCAACACTTTTATTAAAGTGTAAAATTTCTCTTCATACTTAACTTGTATTATTTGTTAAGAGAGATCATTGGTTGAAAACTTTAATAAAAAGTTACAAACTATTTTATCATCCATCATTCATCAAAGTTTACAACATTAACACTTGAGCTTTACTATTTTCTATTTATTGAAGCGTTATCCTAACTCTCAAATATTTAACTTGATTATATCATTGGTTAAGAGAGTTTCTTCAATTATAAAACTATCATTTATACTTGACGGTTTCGAGAGCCTTGTGAAAACTCGATTGTAAGGATAGGTACTCCTTGTTGTAAGTCACTTAAGGATAAGTGCTCCTTGTTGTAAGTCACTTAAAGGTAGGTACTCCTTGTTGTAAGTCACTTAAGGATAAGTGCTCCTTGTTGTAAGTCACTTAAGGATTGGTACTCCTTGTTGTAAGTTACCATTATAGTGCATTTGGCCTTGCTCGTGACGGAGAGCTTGATAACGGGGACGTAGAACACATTGTGTATCGAACCCCATTAAATTGGTTTGTTATCTTTACATTATTGCACTTTACTTTACATTGTCATTTATATTGTGCTATATCCATACTTGAATTAAATTATCATATTTGTATATTTACTTGTTATATTGCACTTTACATTTATATCTTGTGTATTGAATAGTTTTGAAACTAAGTGTCGAAAAAGTTTCAAAAACCAATTCACCACTCTCTTGGTTAGTTATTCTTGGGCTAACACAATCTTTATCAATCTAGGGCACTACATGCATCATCTACCACCACATTAATAGATTCCATCACAATACGTGTGTGATTATTGTACACCCGATAAGCCCGACTATTTTTGGAATATCCCAAAAATATTCCCTCATCACTTTGGAATCAAACTTTCCCAAATTTTCTCGATCTCTCAGAATGTAGAACTTGCTGCCAAACACACGAAAGTACTTGATAGTAGGCCATTTACCATTCCAGATCTCATAAAGTGTCATATCAGTTTTAGGTCTCAGATAAACCCTATGAACTATATGACACGTAGTATTAATAGCTTCATCCCCAAAAATGCATAGCTAGTCCCTTACCATGAATCATGACTCTAGCTATTTTTTGAAGCACATGATTATTCATCTCAACTACCCTATTTTGTTATGGAGTGATCGGTGATGAGAACTCATGCTGGATTTCCTCCTCCAAGCAAAAGTTCTCAAGATTCGAGTTTTCAAACTCTTTTCCATGATCACAATGAATTTTGGAAACAGAATATATTTTCTCATTTTTAAGCCTCTTGTACAATGAGATAATAAGACCGAACACCCCAATTTTATCTCTTAGCAATTCAATCCAAGTATATCGAGAAAAATCGTCAACCACAACCAGATTATATCTTTTACCACCAAGACTTTCGGTCCTATATGGTCCTATTAAATCCATATGGAGTAGTTCAAGCAGCTTGCTTGTCAAGATCTTGGAAGTTTGTTTGTGAGGCACTCTAAGTTGTTTACCTTGTTGACACGGACCACAAACAGCAGTATTCTAGCTTACGTAGGCCATTGACTATTTCCTTCTTGGCAAGTTTGGACAAACTGTATGGTTCATATGACCCGATTGTTGATGCCATAACTCAGTAATGTTGATCTTGGCACTACTACAAATGTAGCTGGAATTAGGTAAAACTCTGTAAAATTATCGGATGTTCTTACACCTTCGAGAACAACGTTACCAGTCGAGTCATAAGCAGTACACCTTTTCTGGATAAAGCTAACCTCAAAATCAGCATCACAAATTTGACTGATGCTTAACAAATTGGACTTTAACCCTTTCACATAATGCATATCTAAGATGGCAGGTAGTCCAACAATTTCAACAACACCTTTTCCTAGAATCATGTCATAGCTCTCTCTCCAAATGTAACTACACCGCCATTCCACTTATCCAGAGATGAGAACAAGGCTTTGTCACCACACATGTGTCTTGAACATGCACTGTCAAGATACCACATGGAGATATTTTAAGTTTTAATAGCAATGTGTGCAACATAACAATTTATCTGATCTTCAGACCGTTCACTATCATCCTCCCTTACAACCTTCTCAATCTCATGGTCAGATTCAATTGCAGCAATCAATGTGAAGGTCATATGTTCATCTTCACAAATAGACGTCTCAGTCTGAGAACTGAAATCTAACTCATCATCACTCATGGTCACGGGAAAAGCTTTACGACGTTCTTTTCCCGAACTCATCTTTAGATTAGGACATCCACTCCTAATGTGACCATACCCATTGCACTCATGGCATTTGACAGATTGGTATTTTTTAACGGGAGTCCTAGAGATGTTTTCTCATGTCTACCTCTCGAGAGTTTACTAGGGACTTCACTATTTCGCTCCTGAAGCTTTCTTCAATTACTCATCACCTTCTGGAATTTTTTAACGAAATAAGGAATTTTGTCATCTATAAGGGTCTAAGTATCAGTGGACTCGCTCTCCTCTCCTCTTCTCTAATGATGTTCATGGCGATCGATTTAACATTTTAGGTTGTGAGACTTGAGTTCATAAGTTTGAAGTAATCTTACGAGTTCTTCAATCTTGATAGCATCTAAGTCCTTATTCTCTTCTATCTCGGTGACCTTTGGTCTAAACCTCTCGGGCAGTGATCTTAGGACTTTTCTAACAATCTTAGACTTGGGGATCTTTTCACCTAAGTTAAAACTAGAGTTAACTATATCATTCAACTTCGCATATAATTCATCGAACGATTCATCGTCCTTCATTCTAATCTCTTCAAACTTGTGGTCAACATCTACAATTTAGAGTTTTTAACAGTTTTGGTTCCCTAGTGTGTGGTTTCTAATATATCCCAAACTTCTTTAACAATTTCACACATTGACACTCGTCTAAACTCCTCAGGAGACACAGCCAAGAACAGGGCATGAAGACCCTTAATATTTCAATTACACTCATCCAAATTAGTTTTGGTCTACAATGAGATATCAATTGGTGTGACTACACCAGCAACAGTTATTGTAGGTGGAGGCCACCCATTTTGAACGCTAATCCAAAAACATTCATCCAACGCTTTTAGGAAAGCTCTAATTCGAACTTTCCAGTAAGCATAATTGCTTCTCTTGAGAACAGAGGCAGGACAATGACTGGCTCATCTAGAAATATAAAATATGGGTTAGGAATCGATATAAGGCTCTGATACCGATTGAAAAGCACGTAGTTCAATACCTAGAAGGTGTGAATATGCGGAATTAAAATATTAATTAATTTGCAACATGTCACAAATTAATTATCTCTAAATGGTTATTCAATTAGTAATTTAATCTTATGTTTAAATACCGTAAATAATCAAAATAATAAATAAAGCAGTAAATAAGACACAAATGTTCATGAAGAAACCCAACTAGAAAAAACTCTAGATACTTTGCCAGACAATCCACTATAAATGATTCAAACAACTTACAGTCTATCAGACTAGACGACCCATACTATCTGATCTCCCATTGCATTCCTTAGAGCTCTCACTGGATCTCGTGCTCCCCTCTACCAATCCTTAGTTGATGTTGCCAAAGCTCCTCATGGAACCTGCTACCTTGCGACACTCCTAGCTTGTGGAATCGTCTATCTCCCGTGTATCAATGAAGAACGCCTTGTTCTTCACAAACTGGAACTCCAATCAAATTTTCTCGATCTCTAGAACTCTAACCAGATGTAGAGGAAATGTAGTTTGGTATTTGAATTATATGAAACATATTTTTCTCACCACCAAGAATAGATATCAATGAATCATGAAGGTTGAAAGATGAATAATAAGAAATCTCTCACAGATGAAGCTCTTACAATGTTCATCCTTAAGAAAAAAACGTTATGCGGCTATTTGGTATTTATAGATAGGTTATAAAACGAATGGACCAGGAAAAAAATCTTTAAATCGTGAAATAAAATTTTCTTGGATAACCACGTTGCTGAGCGAAGAAGGGGCGATAGTCCAGCGACGATGTTTCTGCTTTTGTAGCTCGAGCCAAATCTTGACAATAGTCTAGCAAAAATTCGTGCCGTTTTTCCTCATATTGTCATTCTCGAACCCTAGACCCAATAACCCTATTTTCAACTATTTGCACATTACTCCTTGAATTTTTACACAAAGTACAATTCAATCCTTTTTGTTTACAGAATCAACAATTACAAAACATCTAAAAAGGCTACGAAGTGAGGCCCAAGATTCAAGAAGTGCACTATCATATTTTTTTAATCACAACATAATACCATGGCTTAGATCCCTAGCATATGGTCATTACCTAACTTATACTTGGCAAAAGACACTCTACACAAAAAAAATTTCAACACGCATGGAATCAACACACTTCTAGATAATATCCTTCACCGGCTTGACCACCCCCAAACTTATCTTACAATATGGTAAAGTGAAAGAGAAGTGAATATAGGTTGATACAATTTTTCAAGCAACTCACAACCTAGTTCTTACCAATTCAAAAATCTCTCCATCAATCCGAAAATTTCCACATCTAGATAACGATTAATCATGACTATTGTGCTCAAAGTGGCTTAGGATCTCACATGGACAAGCAATTTTTTGAAAAATTTAAGCACAAATAGAATATTTGGTCATAGCTCATGAATCAACAACAATTTTAAACATCAAACTATGCTAAGTTGGCAAAGTTATCTAATATGTAACACAAAATCACAACTATTAAAGCACAATCACCCCAAACTTAAATCACATATTGTCCTCAATGTGTAAAGAACGAGCTAAAAGAGGATATGTGATAATGAAACTTCCCTAGTTGTATATTTGGTGAAGAGGTACCAATGCTCTACTTGGACTTGTGATACTTGTAATGAATTTGGGCAAGTAACCTTCTTGTATACAATTTACCCCCAAACTTGTGAGGAACCATGGATATGTGGGACTTCAAAAATTACCTACAAAAAATGGTATTAAGTCAAAAATGTGATAACAAAGGTATTAATCATGAGTAAATATCAAAATACTAAAAGGGTAGGAACATTGGGTTGCATCCTAACAAGCACTTGTTTTAAAGTCTCTAGCTCAACTTTTGGGACACGATCACTCCGGGTTGTCAAGGAGATTAAATGATTTCTCTTTCAAAAAATCACCTCCCAGGTATGGTTTCGAACGTTTCCCGTTGACCTTTAAGTTCCCATTTTCTTCATGATAAAGTTCAACCGCTCCATGTGGAAAGATTTTTACGATGGTGAAAAGACCCGACCATCTTGAGCGGAGCTTTTCGGGAAACAATCAGAGTCTAGAATTGTAGAGAAGAACTTGTTGCCCAACAAAGAACTCCCGCTTCACAATGTGTTTGTCATGCCATTTTTTTGTCTTTTCTTTGTAAATTCAGGCATTCTCATAAAAATCAAGGCGGAATTCATCAAATTCATTCAATTGAAGCAAAATCTTCCCACAGTCCAATTTGACATCAAAGTTCAAAGCTTTCATTGCCCAATAAGCTCGATGCTCGAGTTTGACCGGGAGGTGATAAGCTTTTCCAAATAAAAGACAATAAGGAGACATACCAATAGGGGTTTTGAAGGCGGTACGGTAAGCCCATAATGCATCATCCAATTTCTTGGACCAATCTATTCTCGAAAAGCTCACCGTTAACTCGGGAATCCTCTTCAACTCCCTATTCGAAATCTCAACTTGGCCACTAGTTTGGGGATGATAGGGGTGGTCATATGATGCTTCACTCCATATTTTATCAATAACAAGTCGAAGAGGCAATTGCAAAAAATATTTACCTCCATCACTAATGATAGCTTGGTGGGTGCCATAGCGAGAAAAATATTTTTCTTTAAAAAGTTTACTACCACTTGAGCATCATTAGTGGGCAAAGCTACCGCTTCGACCCACTTGGACTCATAATCAACCGCTACCAAAATGTATTGATTTGAGAATGATGAAGGGAAAGGCCCTATGAAATCAATACCCCACACGTCAAAAATTTCTACTTCCAATATAGAGTTCAACGGCATTTCATTTCGATTGGAGATATTACCACTACATTGGCATCTATCACATTTAGAGACAAGAGTGTGGACATCCTTAAATAATGTGGGCCAATATAAACCCGATTGAAGTACTTTTGATGCGGTTTTCACAGCACCAAAGTGGCCACCATAGGGATAGGAATGACATTGCTCGAGAAATTGCTCCATTTCATCTTCTAGCATACATCTCCGAATAATTTGATTCGGGCCTTGTTTAAACAGCAAAGGGTCTTCCCAAAAATAATGCTTGATGTAATCTCTTCCTTCGTTTATAAGAAAGATCCGAGGAAGTGATGCCACTAAGAAGAAAATTCACATGGTCCGCATACCATGGTGTGTGAGTGATTTGTAGAAAATGCATGATTCGCAAGAGTTGTTCATCAGGGAATGCCTAATTTATTTTTCCATCCACCACTTCTTCGGTGTGCTCAAGTCGAGACAAATGATTGGCAACAACATTCTTAGTCCCCATCTTATCACAAATTTCCAAGTCAAACTCTTGTAGAAGAAGAACCCATCTAATCAATCGAGGTTTGACATCTTTCTTTGCTAGAAAATACTTTGAGGGCCGAGTGGTCGGTGTAAACAATCACCTTCGACCCAATGAGGTAAGATCGAAATTTATCAAATGCAAATACCACCGCGAGTATCTCTTTTTCGGTAGTAGCATAGTTCAATTGAGCATCAGTCAAGGTTCGGCTAGCGTAGTAGATAACATACAAGATTTTATCTCTTCTTTGCCCCAAAACTTCTCCAATGGCATAAACGCTTGCATCCCACATAAGCTCAAATGGAAGATCCCAATCTGGAGCTACAATGATAGGAGCAATGATGAGTTTCTTTTTAAGAGTGTTGAAAGCATGAAGACACTCTTGAGAGAAATCAAAAGTAATATTTTTCTCAATTAAGGAACAAAGTGGCTTTGTGATCTTTGAGAAATTCTTGATAAATCTCCTATAAAATCTAGCATGTCCTAAAAAACTCATTATCCCCTTTACCGAAGTTGGTGGAGGTAATTTCTCAATGATTTGAATTTTTGCCTTGTCAACCTCTATCTCTTTGCATGAAATTCAGTGGCCAAGAACAATGCCTTCTTGGACCATGAAGTGGCATTTTTCCCAATTAAGTATTAAGTCAGTCTCCTCACATCTTTTTAATACCATCTCCAAATTCCTCAAGCATCCATCAAACGAGGCCTCAAACACCGATAAATCATCCATAAAAACCTCAATACATTTCTCCACCATGTCGGAAAAGATAGCCATCATGCACATTTGGAAAGTGGTGGGTGCATTGCAAAGACCAAAATGCATCCTTCTATAAGCAAATGTACCATATGGACAAGTGAAAGTAGTTTTCTCTTGATCCTTCGGGGCTATTGGAATTTGATTATAACCCGAATACCCATCCAAAAAGCAATAGTGAGAATAACCCGACAATCGTTCAAGCATTTGATCAATGAAAGGAAGACGGAAGTGGTCCTTTCTAGTATCATTATTGAGCTTGCGGTAATCAATGCATACTCTCCAACCGATCACGGGTCTTGTAGGTATAAGTTCGTTATTCTCATTTTCAACTTCCGTTACACCTCCTTTTTTTGTCCCACTTGAACATGTCTCACACATGCACTATCTGAAATCAGATAAATAATGCATGCATCAAGCCACTTTACAACCTCAGTCCTCACCACTTCTTTCATGTTCGAATTCAATCTCCTTTGATGCTCTACCGATGGTTTAAAATCATCATCCATAAGGATTTTGTGCTTGCACAATGAAGGGTTAATTCCTCGAATATCTGCAATAGTCCAACCGATGGCCTCCTTGTGTTCCCTCAACACTCGAAGTAACTTCTCTTCCTCCAACTCACTTAAGGAATTGGAAATGATAACTGGAAGTGTAGATACATCTCCCAAATAGGCGTACCTCAAATGAGATGGAAAATGCTTTAATTCAAGTATAGGTGCTCGTTGAAGAGAAGTTAGTGGTGGTAAAGAGTTCTTTTTTAAATCCTCAAAGTATGGTGCTCTCTTGTACGAACAAGACGGTGTAGCCCCCAAATAATATGCCATGTGCTCAACTTCAGGATCCCCATCCTTAGTAGTTGGAGAATGTATAAGACATATTTCAAGAGGATCCTTAAAAAGGCCATAAAGAGAATCGGCCACCACATAACCAACAACATCCACTCGAAGGCATGAATCGAATTCCGATGGGCACTTGATGGCCTTCAAGATATTGAATGTAACTTGTTTCTCTTGAACCCTTAATATGAGTTGCCCTTCTTGCACGTCAATCAAAGCTCGACCGATAGTAAGAAATAGCCGTCCCAAGATAATAGGGATGTCATGATCCTCCTCCATATCAAGAATTATAAAATCGACCGGGAAGATGAACTTGTCCACTTTGACTAGGACCTCAATGACACCCCTTGGATACTTGATAGATCTATTAGCCAATTGCAAGGACACTGTGGTTGCCTTGGCCTCTCCCAAGCCCAATTTCTTGAAAATTGACCAAGGCATCAAATTAATGCTAGCAACAAGATCACATAAAGCTTTACTAAAGTTTAAATCACCAATTGTGCATGGAATAGTAAAACTCCCTGGATCTTTGATTTTTGGAGGTAACTTGTTTTGTAAAATAGCACTACATTCCTTCGTTAGCATAACCGTCTCATGCTCTTCAAGTTTTCTTTTGTTGGAAAGAATGTCATTCATGAAATCTCTCCAATTCGAATTGTTGGAAGGTGGTTATATCATGCTTAAGTTTGGCTACTCGCGCAGGTGGAAAGAATTTGGTTGTAAATTTTTGAACAAACTCCACCTAACTATTTATGCTTCCGGGTGGTAAAGTTTCAAGCCACTCCCTTGCCTTATCCTTCAGTATATGGACAAATAATCTCATTCGGATCGCTTCCACATTCACGCCCTCATATTTAAAATTGCCAACATTCTTCACAAATCGTGCAACATGAGAGTGTGGGTTCTCATCAGTCATTCCATAAAATGAGTGTGGGTTCTCATCAGTCCTCCCATAAAATGGAATGGTATTGGAAAACAATACTTGATTCATTCTCTACCATAGGTAGGTTCATGAAGTCCCCAAATAGCTTCCTCATTTAGAGAAAGCTCTTGAGCCATACCCGCTTGCTTGGTTACCAAAACTCGATGGAATGCCACCTCGTAGAATATTTTCTTGTTGAGCATTGGGTTCCACATTTTCTCCTCGTTGGGCCATCTCAATCAATCGTTGGCTTCTTAATTCCTTTTGTTCACATCGTCTTCTTCGAAAAGTCCTTTCAATATCCGGATCAAGTTCGAAAAGATCAAAACTTTTCAAATGAAGCATACACTACCGAAGACCTAAGGGAATAAAAAATAAGAAGTCAACTTCACAATAAAAATATAAAGACTATACAAAAGAATTAAAACTAAAAATTGTGAAAATTAGAATCAACTAAGATGGTAATTAAAATAAAACACTCCCCGGCAACGGCGCCAAAAACTTGTTCGCTAAAATTATATACTGCAAGTGCACGAGTCACGTTCAAGTAATAAAGTGAACTTTTTGAGTCCAGATTGTCGATCCATCGAGGAATGTATACTTTAAATTACACGACTTTAATCAATTTAATTTTAACAATCAAAGGAAACACACACACGATTAAATATAAGATTTGGAAAGCGATAAATAAACTAAAAATCTACAAAATAAGAAAATATAAACACTCAAAAAATTTGGAGGAAAACGTGGTTGGGATTCATGATTTCGCTTAACCGTCGCTTAATTATTTTCTCCACAAGCCAATTAATAAATTACTTATTTACAATGTTAGACCTGATTTTTCAATTTTATTTAATTACATTTTTTGAGCGAAATTAACCATAATTGATTGGTTTAACCTACTATATCTATATGTCGATTAGAACCAAATAACCGCATTTAATATTTGTGAAAATAGCTCATTGGGTCACATAGGGCTAATGGCATATCTCTATCCACTAAACAAATCCACAATCTTCTCTCGAACGATGTACAAATCACTAAACACAATCATCTGTTGGTCATATAAATGAAAATGCATGAAATACAATAGTAGAAACACATGAAAATAAATAATATAACATTAAAGAGCAAATATTAAAATTAATTAAAAGTTAGGTTGAACTAATACCACAAATCCAAACACAACCAATTAGCCCATTTTATACATTTAATAACAAATGAGAATATGCATAACATTCATTACAAAATGGTAAAATAAATGAGAAAATATAGAGTATAGATAAAACCCCTTTTCTGAAGTTTGGCCTTGATTTTTTCAAATATTTCTTCAAGTTTTTGAGTGTATTCTCCTTGTGCTCTTGATTTGCAACCCCAAAATCGCAAGATGTTGAAATGGAAAAGAAAAGAAAATGAAATGAAAGAAGAAGAAAAATAAGAAAAAATAAGAAAAGAAATAAAAAAGGAAAAAAAAAAAGAAAGAGCAAAGACAGAACAGCTGCAGCGTGCCCATGAAGGGTTTTTTTAACAATTAAAATTTTTCCAAAAATTGTAGCCAAGTCTCCCATGTAATTGCACGCTAGGTCCTTCAACTTTGATATTGTACAATTTGGTCCTCAAAAGTTGACTTTTATATTAATTATGCCCTTCATAAATTGCATACAAGATCGTTCAACTTCTAGACTTGTTCACTTTGTTTCCCAACTTCACAATTTTTTTTACACTTTTAGTCATTTTCCCCATTTTACTTTGTGAGATTACCTTGGGTGATTTTTAGTCTACAAAAGCAAATATTACATAATTACGAATAGAATTTCATTCATTTTATCAATAAAAAGCATATTTAGATATTAAATAAGTGTGGAAAAATACACTTATCAAACAAGAGTAACCAAATTTGTCCAATATAGAAATAAAAATCGAATTTCATCCAAAAAGATGGTACCACAAATGTCTCTTTCAAATCCAAATAATAATAAGTCTTTAATGATAACTTAAAAGTCATTATAGCCTCAACCTTAACTGATTTTCCATCGCCCCTGATAAATGAATCTTTTGGCATCAATTGGCTTTAAGCTATTTAGGTAACCTTGCATAGACATGTTTATTTGAATAGTAACACTAAAATTTATTCACCAAGTATGTCTATGTATTGAAACTAAATTAACACCAAAACAATCCAAAGTGAGAAGTATATTTTTCTTTACACGCCAAGCGTGGTATTTAGTACAGTCTCTCTTTATTTGTTCTAGATTTTCACAATAGTAACAACCAATTTATTTTTCCATTTCAAGCTTTTGTTGTTTCTTTTGAGTTGAACCATGTGCAACTTCCTTATCATTTAACTTATCCTTAGTTACTTGCCAAGTGAGTACTCCAATTCTCTTTTGCTTTAAACTTTCTTCCTCTTGCACATAATAAGAAATCGACTTATTAAGAATCCACTTCCACTTTTAACAGTTGTAGCTGACATTAAATTAGCTGAATTGTGTGAGACTAAAAATCAAAACTAAATGCACAAGCAAGTCATCAGACAACTCAAAATTTAATGCCTTAAGTTTTGGAGCAAGATGAGACATATCCATGATGTTTTCTTTAACCTTATACTTTACTGAAATCAAGTTCGTCGGAAGCATACTAGTTTTAGCCTTATCGCCTTTTGCAAAATATTTTTTAGTATCCTCGAGAAACTCCTTGGGAGTAGTTACCTTAACGCCCCTAAATGTTACTGGAACTACACGCTTCATGATCATAAGACTTATGCGGTTTGAACGATCCCACTCATCCAAGTCCTGTTTTATTAGTGGAACTTTTATCCGTAAGAGTAGTGGGTTATTTACTCTTAATGTAATGTCTAGATCCATGCCGCCAAGAACGATACAAACGCTATCTTTCTGGCCCTTAAAATTTGGTTCGAGCACATGAATTGAATCGATGTTGGCAGATATTGCAGAAGTCGATAGATTAACTAAATAGATCGCTTGAGTCTAAATAATATGTTTACATGAGAATCCATATTGGACAATCAATAACTTCAAACAATGGTGCACCCCATCACAAGAGAACGAATACAACATCGATATTTAGTCTTTAAACAGAAGTATCAATTTGTAAGTGGCACTCTGGTGTAGTAATCAACTATTAAAAATAAATCCGATCAAACAACAAATCTATTTTTGAACCAACTCAATGTTCACATAATGAAATTTTTTACAATTGTCTCATATTTATTACTATATGTGTGCAAATAATTCAGTCAAATATTAACATTCCTTTGGGCCGTTGAATATCCGCACGAATTATGTACACACAACCTTATTAATATTCCAAATAAATTAATTCATGCAAAAGATGTTACTTTGGTAACATGTTGTTTCAACTAACTTATTTTAGAAAATTAATAATTCGAAATAAACTTTAAGTACCTAGAATTGAAATTGATTGTCCCCTTAGTCTTTTAGTTTATATTTTTTCTTTCTTTTATTTTCTCAAAAAAAAAAAAAAAAAAGTTCTGCAATTCAACACTACAGCACTCAGAAGTGGGCACTATAGCGTTGAACAACAATTGTCTGGCAACCGCCGCAATTGTAAATCATGTTTTCCTTCCCACATAATAATAAAAAATCATTACTCTATGCTGCCCAAAGACACTTAATTCAAGATGGTTTTAATGTCCATTAATAAGATTTGCTATATGTACACCCCGGTGTAAACCCCGTGTACAAGCACCCCTCACAATAAAGGGCCCAAGTTGAAAGAAAAGAAAACTATGAATATATTGTTGAAGATTTCATAGTAATCATGCTAAGAACGAGAATCACATATATTAATTGATAGTTTGAAATTCATACGAGCGGAAGACATTATTATGTGTGAATATTACCAACTAGATTTTTCTCTCCTTACTCCTCAAATTAATCAGCTATCAATGGGGCAAGCTAATAAAACGATATGGAGCTAGCCTAATTATAAGAAATTATAAAGTCGGGCCATTGCCGACTCAACCCTAATTAGGGTTTTAATTCCTACTACATTATAATAATAAAGTTCGTAAGGTATACAACGGCCCAAGTGATCACTAACATAATGGACCTAGCCATAGTATTATTGCAAATCACACATCTAACCTGTAAAATTTGCAATCAAATGGAAGCCAATAAAATAGAATTATTCTAACATTCCCCACTTGGGCAAACATTTGATTGCTATAGTACAAAGCTTTTAACCTCCAGGTCAGACTATATAGGTGGCCACACAAGTATAGCTGAAATAATAACACAATACACAACATGATCCGGTCCAACAAGAACGTTAACATCGAACATGAAAGTCGTTACATTAATCAAACGATGTAAGATCACTCCACAGCTACAAATGCCAACATCCTTATCGATGTGGATCCCCATCATCCAACCAATATGGTAGTATGTAGTATGAAGTTAGCACCAAATGTGATAAAAAACTGTTCTAATTCATATTGGTTCTCAAAATGCTTCTAATCAAAATAAAGCCACATGTCTCTAAAAGAGACTCATCTTATGTCTTTAATTGTCATATCCCGAGATCAAAAGAATATCATAATAAAAGACATAAGTCAAATGCATGCTTAAAATAATTTATGGATAGGGGAAAATAAATATTATTATTAGAAGGGTTGTACCTGAAGAACTTATGGGTTGCCTATGTACCCTGTGAAGAGATCAAGCCAAAACGTAGTCCTCTTACATCAATAACTCCCACTAACCAAAAATACCAAAGGTTTCCACAATACTCATATTTGTAACATGTGTCTTAAAAACTTTATGAACGAGTTCTTTAGTCAAAAGATCTGCAATCATTGCCTCTGATATCATAATAGTGATTGGCCTCGAGATGGAGTCAACAACTTTCAGCCTAGAAATAATTTTTTTTAAAACCAAAATGGCTTGAATTATAGCTCAATAACATGCCACAAATTCAGCCTGCATAGTATAAGATGCCACTAAAGTCTGCTTAACACTTTTCCATGAGATAGCACCACTAGCCAACATGAAAATATAACCTGAGGTTGATTTCAAATCATCTTGACATCCAACAAACTCCGAGTCTGAGTAGTCTACCACCTCAAGGTGATTTGAACACTAGAAAGTGAGCATGTAACTTTCAGTTTTCTTTAAGCATCTCATAACTTTTTAGCTGTTTTCCAATGCTCTTGCCCTGCATTCGACTGAAACCTACTAGAACACCGATTGCATAAGCAATATCTGATTTAGTGCAAACTTGAATATACATCAAACTCTCCACAACACTAGCATATTGAATCATCTTCATAGATTCTCTTTCTAGCTCATTCCTTGGACATTGAGCTTTGTTAAACTTATCCCCTTTTATGATAGATACATCACTAGGTGTACATTTCTAGAACACGTCGTATATAAGCATTCTAGAGAAAATCCCAACACGCCACGATTTCTATCACGATGTATTTCAATGTCAAGCATATAAGTAGCTTCTCCAAGATCTTTCATCCTAAAATTAGCAGACAACATCTTCTTTTTTCTCATTAAGCAACCACAAGTCACGCTAGCAAGCAAAATGTTATCAACATACAAGACAAGATAAATAAAATTTCTTCCATTGGTTTTGAAATAAATACATTGATCAACTGTATTTTCAACAAAAATCAAGAGAAGTCACAACCTCGTCAAACTTCAAATACTACTGTCTTCACACGCCTGCTTGAGACCATATAAGGATTTATTAAACTTTCATACCAAGTTTTCTTCACTAATAATTTCAGCTGAACATCTCCAAACTTGGCTTACATCATGTCCACAACTCGAAATGTGTCTTTGCAACAGCTTTACTCGAAACTCTGTTCAAAACATCCAAAGCAATTTTTAAGGCTTCACCCCATATATACTTTATCAAATTTGTTCTACTCATCATGCTCTTGATCATGTTTTTTAGAGTCCGATTACGTCTTTCTGCTCAGGTGTTCCGGGCATGGTGTATTAAGGTACTATGCCACACCCTTGTAAAAACTTTGTAAAATCACCCATGTTTTGACCAGACTCATCGTACTTCCCATAGTACTCACCACCCCGATCAGATCTTACAACTTTAATGTTTTTCCCACATTGTTTCTCTACTTCCATTTTGAAAATCTTGAATTTCTCAATTGCATAGGATTTATCATTAATCAAGTAAACATATCCATATCGCGAGAAATCATCAATAAAAGTTAAAATATTTGTTCCCACATATGGTAGAAGATAAAGGTCTACTAATATCAGTATGTATCAAGTCCAAAATACCATCACTTCTAGTGGAATCTTTCCTAGTAGATTTAGTCAACTTTCCTCTTATATTATCCACACAAGTATCAAAATCAAAGAAGACGAGATAGGGAAGTATCACAACTTTAATCAATCTCTCCATCATGTCCTTTGAAATGTGACCCAACCGTTTATGCCACAACATAGATGATGATTTGCGAATTAGAGCCCTTTTCTTTGACACATTCACAGTACAAGAGACTTCACCAAAAGAGGCCTAAGACAATTTTTATAAATCATCACATAAGAGGCCATTTCCATTCAAACAAGAATATAAAACAATTCAATCATTCCATTGCCAAAATTAAAGGAAAAACCTGAAGCATCAAGTTTCGATATAGAAATTAAATTATGTTTCATTGTCGGTACAAAAACAATATTCTCTAAAACAAGAGAGAAACCAAACTCCAAATACAACTTCACTAGTCCTATGAACTCAACATTCACTTGAACTCCATTCCCAACACACGGCTTACTTCATTCTCACTTGACCTCTGTTTGCTTGTGAACCCTATAAGGAATTCACAATATGAATATTGGCTCTCGTGTCTAACCACCAAGAATTCAAAGGAACGTCTACAAAAGAAGACTTAAAACAAACTAAGGCCATGGCTCTACTTGCACCATCATATCTCACATTCATCAACTTGTCCATCAAATCTCCATTTTCAGCTTTATCAGACTCAATAAATCTCACTCTTATGGCATCTACAAAACCTTTAGCATTTTCATTATCCAGAATAGCACCCATAATGAAATCGGATATGGAGCGCTTAATAATTTTCAAACAAAGTCTATTAGCCATTCCCACTTTACATACTTGGTTACATATTCAGGATCACTTTTATTTGTAGGTTTCGAAAGTTGCTTCTCCATTGCAAAATCCAACCTCAAAAGACCAAGTGTTATTTCTACGTCTCGTTTCCATCTCACATAATTATTCTCGGTCAAGGTTTCAATAGCAAACAATTGACTCGAAATAAATGAGACATTTAAAACTGTGAAAACATAAAATAGCATATTTAATATCATCCACAGTGCATGCAGACAATGAATGATAACATATTCATCTAATTAACATAGACTACTATTAAGATGGTCTGTAATTTAAGTCAAAACTAAATAAACATTATTACGATAAGAGTCTAGATGCATCATTATAAAGTTACCTTTAGGCTGACAATATAACACATTGTAAAATACTCTTAAAACACATAATGAAGTTAGTTAACAAAACAGATTGATTTTCGAAACCACCAACACCTTTGGATTGAATGAGATTTCTAGACCAAGTAAACTCGTTAATTGTCTTATACCAATTTCCAAAAATATCATATATAATAACACATTTGGACAAGATATTATATGTAATAATTACGATGCTAACGTCCAATTTTATTTTATTTTTTGAAGAAAACCAAACAAATAAAAATGAATGTGTCATTTTGGTAGTTATCACCCACTTTTACTTCAAAATATTTCTTTTAATGGAAGCATTAAGACAGACTTGAAGTTCATGAAAAATTCAATAATTATAAGCACGCAACATAATCACAATCATTACTGATGAAAAGCAAAATTCATATGCGATTTGAAACGAAATTGACAACTAAATTTCAATATATGAAAATAAAATTTAATTGGACCAAAAATAACATTTAATTATTTCAACAAAATTATAAAGTCGTCAAATTTAAATATAATTTGAATTTGATCAAAATTGAAATACATAAGTCAATTCCATTAAAATATAACTTTAAAACCCCCTTTTAAAATCGAAATTTAATACATCTTTCGAAAAATGCATTTTTGACCCTAGATCTTACACCTTTTAAAATTGCCCCTTGATTGTTAATTGCAAGAAAAGCCCCAAAGATTCTGAAATTGCAAAAGGACTCCCGTCCCCAATTCACTAAAAACCTATCCAAAAATCAAACCCTATGCCTTAATTTTAGCAGCGCCACCATCGGGCCAAAAAACCACCATCTCCGTCAGTAGCCCACGGCTGCGGAATGTTGCAGTCGCTGCAGCGTGTAGCACCCATGCACTGCAGCCCAAGTTGTAGGGCCCAACGCTGCTACATCAAACAACGGCACTAACCATGTCGTCGACAGTGATGAGCGCCGCTGATTCGGTGGTTAGCGGCGCAGGAGTAATCACACAACCACATAGCAATTACAATTATTACAACACACACGGCTGAAACACACACAGATGAGAGAGAGGATTGAATTAATTATACTGTAGAAAAATTGTTTCAATATTGGATACCGGATTCGCAGTAGCAGATTCAATAACTTTGAATACAATGGATTCAAATATACATAACAGATTTAATACAGTAGCAGAGTCGACAATATGTTAAATTACAGTAAAGTATAACAGTTGATTTAAGCAGAACTACAATTTTAAATATGCAGAACAAGTAATAAAATTGTTAGTAGACCTGCAAAACGCAAATTTGCATAAACGAGTGACAAACAAATAATTGCAGAAGTTAAATGACAGGAAACTTTTAACCTGAGGCCTGTGTTCAACACAGTTTCCTTAAAACATATTTGCTCTCACCGTCTGTGCTTAAGGTTTAACAGAGCGTCCGTTTTTCAGGATACAACGGCGAAACAGTATAATCTGAGCACCATAAATTGTACTCTGGCGAACTGAACCAGTGCCCGAACAATATCACCAAACCAGATAGGAACAGAAAGTAAAAACGAAGGCAGACTCAAACTGTGTCCAGATGAATATGCAGATGATTTTTCGTGTACTGAACTGTGAAAAACGAGACAGATATAAAGACTGACTGTAGGATAATTGCATAATTGCTCAATTACTTCATGGTAATTAACATAGGAGTTTTAGGAGTTTCAACAGTTTTGGAAAATGAAAAGTCTGCTGAAAAATTAAAACATGTAGCAAAACGTAGGCTCTTGTAAGGGGCCAATTTTTTGGTCAATCCGGTCCGACATTCGTGTCTACAGGTCGCGCCCGCACATAAGTTCAAGGTCCGAAGCCTCTTTCGATCTGTGATTTGCACCCCCCTGCGCGCACGTGGAGAGAGCCTCTATGATACACATGATTACACCATTCTAAAGTGCAATCCTTTATAAAGTGGTTTTAATTTTCATCCATTTCCTATGTGGGACAAAGATAACTTTTTACTTTCCCACCAACATAAACTCCTCTCACATAACATACTTTGAGCTTCGATTTCTCATTCACCCGAGTATCATTTTTGACAAGTAAATATATGATTTCGATGTACTCAAGGAGGAGAACACAAATCAACTTTCATCTTCCAAAATAGCCAAGCGGGTACCGCTCAAAATTAGTGTCAAAATCAGCCCACAACTCATTTTATTTCCAATTTTTCCAGCAATCCCCCACATGAATGAAAATTAGGAGCGACACATGAATGTGAGACATGACACTAGGTGATATAGTTCAACAGTGAAAACCTGCATAGAATAGGTAGGTGTAACCCTTTCAACCTTCCCTTGTGAAAGCATTTTACTTTACTGGCTGACCAGTAGACACGATTCGCATCTTTGAACTGTTCTGCCGTTTATGTAAACGATGATATACTCCACACAGGATTCTTCCTAATACATTTCAGTTCTCATTATTATGTTCGTTTTGGCCATGAACATACGTCTGGTTCTGTAAGAGTTCACAAGAATTTTGCCCCACACAATTCCCTTAGAAGCGACCACACTTCTCTCTCACATAGGTGATTTCTTATTACAAGTAACCCGCATTATTTGGCTCGAATTTTGACGCATAAGAATCATTAAAAGCCTATTGTTTATCCTTCATCTTTACGGGCATCACTGTTGTATCATAGGAATAGACATGAGGTAATATCCCCACAGTAATTCTATCAAATCTTTACAATTAGGTTGTCCCATTGAACCTAGATCTTGGGATCTCCAGTCAACTAGGTTGGATTTTCCTTTGTATTAACTTATCAATTCAAGGGCTTAAGTCCCATTTCCCTCGATGATTTTTCAACTAACTTTCTATTTAACCCTTTGGTTAGTGGATCCGCAATGTTATCCTTTGATTTTACATAATCAACAGTGATAACGCTAGTTAAGAGTAGTTGCCTTATGGTATTGTGTCTACAACGTATATGTCTAGACTTACCATTATACATGTTACTCGCCCTTCCAATTGCTGATTGACTGTTATAATATATGCAAATTGCTGGCACAGATTTTGACCATCTTGGAATATCCTCTAAGAAGTTGCGTAACCACTCTGCCTCTTCACTACTTTTATCTAAAGCTATAAACTCAGATTCTATAGTGGATCTGGCTATCACTGTTTGTTTAGAGGATTTCTAGGATATAGCTGCACCTGCCAATGTGAACACAAATCCACTCGTAGACTTTGAGTCTTTTATATCAGATATCCAATTAGCATCAGTATATCCTTCAATGACTGTTGGATATCTTGTATAGTACATTCCAAAATTACGAGTATATCTCAAGTACCTTAGTACTCTTACTATTCCTTTCCAGTGATCAGTTCCTAGATTACTCGTATATCTACTCAGTTTACTCACTGTGTAGGCTATGTCTGGTCTTGTACAACTCATCAAGTACATCAGACTCTCAATAACTCTCGAGTATTCTACTTGAGATACACTTTCACCATTGTTTTTGGATAGATGTTGACTTGTATCTATGGTGTTCTAGCCATTTCAGTATCATCCTTACTGAACTTCTCTAAAATTTTATCCACATAATGTGACTGACTTAGAGCAAGCCCATTTGATATTCTTGAAATTTTGATTCCAAGTATAACATCAGCTAAACCCATATCCTTCATGTCAAACCTCAAATTTAACATATCTTTAGTGAATTTAATCATCTTATTGTCACTACCAACAATAAGCATATCGTCAACGTAAAGACATAAAATGACATAACCATTTCCAATGTCTTTAACGTAAACACATTTGTCACACTCGTTGATTTTATCCACTTTCCATCATGACACTATTAAATTTTTCGTGCCATTGTTTTTGTGTTTGTTTCAAGCCATATAACAACTTCACCAATTTAAAAACTTTCTTTTCTTGCCTTGGAGATGAAAACCCCTCGGGTTGTTCCATATAGATTTCTTCATCTAAATCTACATTCAAGAATGCAATCTTAACATTCATTTGATGTACTTCAAGATTTCGTAGAGCAGCAATCGCAAGTATCATCCTAATAGATGTTATTCTCATTACTGGAGAATATGTATCAAAGTAATCAAGGTCTTCTCGTTGTCTATAACCTTTTATTACTAATCTAGCCTTATACTTTTCAATAGATCCATCTGCTTTCATTTTATGTTTGAAAATCCATCTATACCCTAGTGGTTTATTTCTTGGAGGAAGATCTACTAGCTCCTATGTATGACTTTGTAAAATGGAATCTATTTCACTTTGAATGACCTCTTTCCATTGAGGTCCTTCTGATGAGTTCACAGCTTCTTGATAGGTTTGAGGTTCACTTTCTAGCATATAGGTCAGAAAATCTGGACCATAAGATTTGTCCGTCCTTTCCCTTTTGCTACGTCTTGGTTCAACCTCAACCTCATCTTCTAATTCTTGGTCCTGACTATTTTCAGTCATAGTCTCATATGTCCGTTTAGAAGAGCTTGCCTCTTCTTTGGATTTGCATGGAAATACATGTTCAAAGAACGAAGCATTTCTCGATTCCATTATCGTGTTTTTGTGTATATCTGAAATTTTAGATTCATATACAAGAAACCGATAAGCACTATTGTTTTGAGCATATCCAATGAAGATACAATCTACAGTTTCCGGGCCTATCTTCACCTTCTTTGGTGTTGGGATAGCCACATTAGCAAGACACCCCCCACACTCGTAAGTATTTTTAGGAAGACTTTCTTCCTTTCCATAACTCATAAGGGGTATTTTCCATTTTCTTTTGGGGCACCTTATTTAAAAAGTAATTTGCTGATAATACAGCCTCCCTCCCACATGTTCTAAGGTAACCTAGAACTCACCAACATCGCATTCATCATTTCTTTTAAAGTGCGATTTTTTCTTTCAGTAACACCATTTTGTTGTGGGGAATAAGGTGCGGTGGTTTCATGTATGATTCCGTGTTGTGCACATAATTCAGCGAATGGTGCTTCATACTCACCACATCGATCGCTTCTTATCACCTTAATTTTCTTGTTAAGTTGGTTCTTAACTTCATTCTTGTAGAGAATGAATTTCTCGATCACTTCATCCTTACTTTTTAATAAGTAGACATAGCAATATTTTGTGCTATCGTCGACAAAAGTAATGAAATACTTGTTGCCACCTCTTGTTTGTACAAATTTTAAATCACATATATCACTGTGAATTAAATCAAGTGGTTCTGTATTCCGTTCAATTGATTTAAATGATGATCTTGTCAATTTTGCCTCAACACAAGTTTCGCATTTATGTTTTGAATCAATATGGAACGCGGGTATGCAATTCAAGTTAACTAGTCTATGTAAAGAATCATAGTTAACATGTCCTAGTCTACCATGCCACACATTGGAAGACTCAAGCAAGTAAGCGGAAGAGTTCACTTTATTCATTTTTGGTTTAACAACCATTACATTCAACTTAAACATACCATCAGAAACAAAGCCTTTTCCGACAAACATTCCACTCTTTAACAAAATGACTTTGTCCAACTCAAATGCAATACGAAAATCATGCTTATTTAACAACGACCCAGACACAAGGTTCTTGCGAATTTTCGGCACATACAGCACGTTGTTAAGAGTCAGCTTTTTCCCCGAAGTCATCTTCAAAACCACTTTGCCTTGTGCTTTGATTTCAGAAGTTGTTGAATTTTCCATGAACAACTTCTTTCCATTTTCAATTGCTTTGAAAGCAGCAAATAGTTCTTTATTGGAACACACATGTATCGTAGCTCCGGTGTCAATCCACCATTCTTTTGGGTTAGAGCCCACCATGTTCACTTCAGAAATGATGGATGCTAGATTCATCCCCGCCACATCATGCGCCATGTAGTCAACCACATTTTCTTCTTTCTTGTCTTTGGCAATCTGCACTCCGAAGACTTGTGGCCCACTTTGTCACAATTGAAGCATTTTCCTTGAAACTTCCTTTTAGAGGTTCCACCTTTAGGTCCTAGCTTGGTCCTTTTACCGCCTTACTTTTCTAGGCTTTACTGCTTTGATCATGCTCCACAATGTTGGCTTTAGCAACACTAGGATTGAACAACTTTTTCTCGAAACTCTTGTTGTCTTCTTCAATTCGAAGTCTAACAATTAATTTTTCGACGTTCATTTCCTTTCGTTTATGCTTTAGGTAATTCTTGAAATCTTTCCATGCGGGGGGCAATTTTTCAATAATTGCAGCTACTTGGAAAGTTTCACTCAACATCATCCCTTCGGCATGAATTTTGTGAAAAATTACTTGGAGTTCTTGCACTTGACTGATTACAGTTTTGGAGTCTACCATTTTATAATCTAAGAATTTGCCGACAATGAATTTTTTAGCCCCGACATCTTCAGTTTTATATTTACGGTCCAAAGACTCCCACAACTCCTTAGCAGTTTTCCTAGTGTTATACACGTTGTATAGCGAATCTGCTAAGTTGTTCATAATATAGTTTCGGCATATAAAATTCGAATGGTTCCAAGCATCAAGTGCAATGATCGTTTGAACATCTCCCTCACCCTCATTGAGTTTTGGAGCGGTTTCAGTCAAGAACCTCGTAAGATTCAATGTGGTCAAATAAAATAGCATTTTCTGCTGCCACATCTTGAAATTCAAGCCATTGAATTTCTCTGATTTTTCATTATGATTAACCGAAACAGTAGCCACAGGTTGGCTCACAACATGACTTGGCAATCTAGCCACAGTCTGAGCCACACCAGAACTAGAGCCCAAGCCTGTTTTTCAGTAGTCACAGTTTGGGTCACATCCATGTTAGTTTGTTTGGTTGCCATTTCTGAAAATGAAACACAATTATTAGTTTTCACTAAACTAATATTAATTTTCAAGAAATCAAATGAAACAATTAACTAATCTGTTTTAAGCTTGTAGGAAAATTGTTTCAATAATGGATACCGGATTCGCATAGCAGATTCAATAACTTTGAATACAATGGATTCAAATATACATAACAGATTTAATACAGTAGCAGAGTCGACAATATGTTAAATTGCAGTAAAGTATAACAGTTGATTTAAGCAGAACTACAATTTTAAATATGCAGAACAAGTAATAAAATTGTTAGTAGACTTGCAAAACGCAAATTTGCATAAACGAGTGACAAACAAATAATTGCAGAAGTTAAATGACAGGAAACTTTTAACCTGAGGCTGTGTTCAACACAGTTTCCTTAAAACATATTTGCTCTCACCGTCTGTGCTTGAGGTTTAACAGAGTGTCCGTTTCCCAGGATACAACGGCGAAACAGTATAATCTGAGCACCATAAATTGTATTCTGGCGAACTGAACCAGTGCCCGAACAATATCACCAAACCGACAGGAACAGAAATTAAAAACGAAGGCAGACTCAAACTGTGTCCAGATGAATATGCAGATGATTTTTCGTGTACTGAACTGTGAAAAACGAGACAGATATAAAGACTGACTGTAGGATAATTGCTCAATTACTTCATGGCAATTAACATAGGAGTTTTAGGAGTTTCAATAGTTTTAGAAAATGAAAAGTCTGCTGAAAAATTAAAACCTGTAGCAAAACGTAGGCTCTTCTAAGGGGCCAATTTTATGGTCAATCCAGTCCGACATTCATGTACGCAGGTCGCGCCCGCACACAAATTCAAGGTCTGAAGCCTCTTTCGGTCCGTGATTTGCACCCTCCTGCGTGCACGTGAAGAGAGCCTCTATGCTACACATGATTACACCATTTTAAAGTGCAATCCTTTATAAAGTGGTTTTAACTTTCATCCATTTCCTATGTGAGACAACTTTTTTATTTTCTCACCAACATAAACTTAATACTTTGAGCTTCAATTTCTCATTCACTCGAGCATGATTTTTGACAAGTAAATATATGATTTCGATGTACTCACGGAGGAGAATACAAATCAACTTTCATCTTCCAAAATAGCCAAGCGGGTCCAGCTCAAAATTAGTGCCAAAGTCAGCCCACAACTCATTTTATTTCCAGTTTTTCCAACATATACAAACAGTGGGCAGCAGCGTCGGCTGCATAAAACCGGAGAAAATATTTTCCACAACGTCTATACATACACACATACAAAACGGACAGTATACACGAGAGAGCAGGTCCCAAGCTGAATTTGTAGAACATATATACACAGACGGTGGAGGTGTTGGAGAGAAATTATACACATATATGCACGAGGGAGAGCAGACTATTTGCCAAGGAACTGGATTCAGCTACATCCCAGCCACCGGCACTCCGGGTATGACTGTTAACGACATTTTTGCAGCTAACATTTCCCTCACTGGAGCAAAGCATGTAATTTGGCAATTGGCTCTCAAATGGGTTTTTAATAAGTCATCCCAAGAAGCCAAATGATCCTCAGTATCATTAGAGAAGCTGCAGTTTGAATTTTATCTATTGAACATGCATGCGAGAGGAGACGGAACCTTCTAAATAATTTTTTTTTTTTTGGTTTAAAAGATTCTAATCTTAACCTGCCCGATCTGATACCAATTGTTAAAAATTTCATAATAATCATGATAAGAATAAAAATCACATATATTTAATTAATAGTTTGAAATTCTTACCAACGAAAGACATTATTATACATGAATATTATCAACTAAATCTTCCCCTTCTCACTCAAAATAATTAGCCATCAACGAGCAAGCCAATAAAACGATATGAAGAGGAGACGAAACACCTTACCATTATATAGGAAATTATAAAATCGGCTCATTACCGACTCTTAGCCCTAATTAGGATTTACATAGTTTCGACTCACCTACTTAAAATTACCACATTATAATAATAATCAAATTGAATGAATTGATTGTGAAGCAACTTTGTCCCAATTGCCAAGCTAGTAACTAAGCGTGTTCAAGGATGACATCTCCACCAACTTGACGTCAACAATACGTTCTCGCATGGTGATCTTGATAAAGATGCATTTCCACATACGAAAAACGGATCACAGTTTTCCAATCAAAGTGTCATACACGCTCCAAGTAAACGTACCAAATATGTATTAAATGACATACTTAACTTCTTACTTACATCAATGCTGGAGAAATCAGACTAGTTCGGCTTATATACAAGGTCGGAAAAGCAAGGTAAGGTGGGCATGTTCCTTGCTCATAATGTTACGTATATTATGTATAAAATACCAGGCACCTTATGTTGGCCCCCGTAGAAAGATATCAAAATTGCATATACTAAAACCTGCATCTACATATTGAAGTTCAACCTTCCAGAGGTTTATGGAAAATATGGGATGTCCCCAAATTCATCTGCTACGCGGATAAGATACCTGTAGATTGAAGAACGAAGATTAGCAGGCCATGGCCAATAATATAATTCAATTTCAAGATTTCACCGTATAGTTGAAAATACACACCCCAAAAGATATAGCAAAGAAGGCAGTGATGGGCAACAAAAATACCTCATAAACAAGAGGACTATTAGTAGTTCTCTGGGCTTGAGTCTGAAGTAACTGGCAGATTCTTCGTTTCTTTAGCATCCAAGCCTTCTGCAACTGATGAAATTTCCTCTCGTGAATTGATGGTGCCTGGGTTCATCCGTTGAACCTCCTCCTTCGTACTGATTAAGATCTTCCGAGCCATACAACAGAATTCTCTATTGTTATAGAAGATGGGAATTAATTAATAATCACTCACAACATAAAGAAGCACTATAAATAGAACTAAGGTGAGTAGAAGAATGGAATTTAGATCCCAACTTCTTAGGTGATTTATTTTGAGACAAGTGAAAGGATATCTTACTCCCACGGGTCATCTCCAACAAGCATCATATCATCTTCATCATCAGTATAAACTACAAGCCAATTCTTATTTGGAGCTTTGAGTTCTCCATTAAATTCAAAGAGAATATCCAATTCAGCAATCAATTCGTCATAGTTGTTGAACTTGGCAAGTTCAACAGACCTACCAAGGGCAGTCCCCTGCTTATGAACCTAAAATGAAAACCATTTGGACAAATTAGAGTCACTTCGTATTGAGAACAAACTAATAATTATAGTGTGAATGAAAAGAACAAAATAGCAAGGTCCAAGATGAAAACCTTGGTGCAACTCCTTGTTGAACCAGTAACACCTTTGCCTTCCCTCTCTCTAGCAACTGGATGGTAGGTTTGAAAATGTTTATCCTGCTCATTTGCAACTGGATTGTCCGCCATCTTTGAGCCCTTCGATTGTTCGGACCTCTGATCAGATGCTAATACAGGGGATTGATGAGACTGTATCCCACCATGTACACGACTAGTTTCAACCATTGCATTCGTGTGCAACAGTTCTTGCTCCGTTGGAACAGAGCCACTTATAAGAGGAACACCAAAGAGCTTGCAGTTACCTTCCTTGGGTTTCTTGGAGTCATCTCGTGCAAATACAGAATTTGGCTGCAGTTCTCTTGATTGACCAGGTGGCTTTTGAAGGTACGGTGAATTAGGTGGAGGCATCAACCAATTTACATGCTGATTGCCATCTCTATGATCAGGAAGCATGGGATATTCTCTCAATCCACCACCGTATCTAATATCCCCTCGTGCATGATAGGAAGTGTTGGGACCTTGTCCATGAGTTCTCTTACCAGTATCCACCAAATTAAGTGAGAGACCAGAAGGCATCATAGACCAGGCATTTCCAACGAAGCTGAACTTCCCTTCACGCTCCTGTACTTGTCGCTTCGAAACTGCATTATCACCCGAAGGTAAAGAGAACTCAGGGGATAAATTATTTTGTGATCCAAAACCTGATAAGAGATCTGTGAAAGACGACTCTGGCCTTCCTAATGGTAGCCACTTATCTGACCCATATCTTCTTGAAGAGGGAACAAGCTCAATCTTTTCATCATCTAATGAAGGCGGCCATAACATTGGTTTTTCAGAAGAGTCTGACTCATTGCTTTCTGCAAAAGTTCCTTTGAAGGTCGGCAATTCTTGACCTTGCAAGACCCTTGGAAAGCCACTGGCTGGTGAAGGGTCTACGGTCATCTTAGACGAAACTACATATTACATTTTGAACAGACATTAGCAAGCCAGATGTCAAAAACTAAAATCACAATAACAAAACCTTAGCAGACAGAGATAAGCAACATACCTTCCCTGGTAAGGACAGAAGAATCTGGTGAAACTGGCAAGACATTTGACCGAGGCCTTTTTGTTCTTGGCCCAGGAAGTGGATTAAGGGCAGGAGGAGAAACAGAAGGTTCTATTTCCCAAGGCGAAACCCTCTCTGGTCGAGAAATTGTGGATGTTTCATCCCATCGCACCTTAAAGTAACATTAAGAGAGAATCAGCATGAGAAAAAAATAAATAAATAATTGAAAGCATAATGAGTGAGAGTCAGCTTCGTCAAACATAGAATGTAATACCTTTAGACATCTCCATTTCGATTGTGGCCACCTTCTTGAATCAGAATCTTCAATACCAACTATTGTTCCAGTAAACCTACAAAATTTTATGGATTCAAGATAAATAAAAATATAAAAACACCCATTCTCACGATTTGCTACAAATGTTACAGATTGTGCTTCAGAATGCTAACATGCATCCTACCTTTGCTCTGGAGCTTCTTCACCTTCAAATCTCATTTTAAACCTCATTCCTATTGAATAATTGTTTTTCAGAGACTCCATGTATTGATCATAAGGGACAATGAACTCGGATGGGCTTGTCCTGTGAAAGAAAGTTAGGGTGTTAGGCACAAAATAAACAAGAAGCACATCATTATTAGTGATTTACCTGTCTTGATACATTTACATGCTAATAAAGGTGCAGAGTTCGACATTTTTAATACGGAGACGGATATGAACTTAAAAAGGACTCTCTGTTCATGCAAGTAACGAGAAAGTTATTAATAGTAATCATCCTCATTATTTTTTTGGTCCCCCAACAGTATTAAATATTACAGAGTAAAGTGCATGAAAAGATTGATTACAAAAACTTAAACACAGGGAAATGGATAGAAGTTTCACAAAAAATGTAGCCAAACCACCAACAAACACAAAAACACCACAAACACACCCCACCGACCGACCAATATTTTTGTGATGTAACAAATGTGCTCATAACTCAAGTTACGTACCTAGGCTTGTAGTATACTGTGAATATTGTTTTAGTCTGAATGGCATGCAAAGCTGTTGCCAGTACACCAAGATGCATGCTATGACTTGATATGACTGATGATGGAGTATTTCCTTGTTGTCTCATAGCACGCCTAACTCCAACACGCAGCTCCCCATTCTCACCTCTGAAAGTTCCAAGTCCGTCATTTCAAGGTAATACAAGAAATTATTTGCATAAAACTAGAGATTTGAATGTAGAATCACCTTAGGAATATGAAAGCATCCCCAGCAACAAGCCTCTTAGAACTGACAAAAACACTCCAACCACTCTGTAGCAGGTGCCTCCGTGGTTGACCTGGAAATTCAGAAAATTAATCCAAAATTACAAGTCAATCCTAAAAATAATCTAGTAACTTAATCAAATTTGTAGTAGCGAAAACTATACACATGGAAGGCACTCCACTTAGAACACAATAGACCATTGACCGGAAAAGAAGTTGAAAGTTCAAAAAAAAAAAAAAAAAATCTAGCCCCCGTTCGGTTGGGATTAAAATCCAATTAAGGGCCCGTTTGGTACGGATTTTCCAAATTCTACGGTAAATCAATTCTCATTTTCAACCACATTCTTCAATAAAATAATATTTTCCATCACATCAATAATTTTTTATTCTTTTTCAACCACACATTTCCCATCATATCACTATTCAAAATCAATTCTTCCCCCACAAAATCCCTCCCAAACAAGCTCTAAAATTGAAAATATGACCGTTATAGAATCTCACTCGTTTAATAAAAGTCAACAATAACGACTAGTTTTTAAATTTTAATCCGATTTTAATCTCTACCGAACTGACCCCTAGTAACGTAATCAAATTTGTAGTAGCGAAAACTATACACATCATATTTCTTTAGAATCAACCAAAGAAACCACAAGCAGCATCCTGTAGCCAATACATCTCTATTCAAATCATATGCAAGGCTTGTCAAAACCAGAAACTGCAAGACAAATTGCAAGTTTGCAACCATACCACGAAAAATATGCCGGAATCTCCACTCATTTCCATGCAAATCTTTGGCTACCAATTCCTGTGTTGGAGGTTGACGTGACATGTCCTGTCAAAGAAATAGGGAATCATCATGAGACCCTATATCTCAGCAAAATGACACAGCAGACAATAAGTAAACAGTTCTAACCAGTGGGGGTAGACATTCATCAGCATGCCTTCTCAGAACCGAGAATCCACCATGAGTGCTTGTATCTGAGGCAGTTAGAGTCTTGCAGAAAGAATGGACATGAAAACGTGGAGGTGGAGGAGGCATAGATTCCTTCTTCACTGCATTCTCATCTTTCTGTAAAACATAAATCTCATCAAATAAAAAGAATTCCTTCTGAGATTAAAAAATTCCAAGATCGAGCACATCCACAGTGATTCTGCACACTTACATTAGGTTCCGGCATCAAAATCACATGTGCAAATACCTCATCTGTGTCCGGTTCAGCCTTTTCAGACAAAATACATACAAGACCAATTCAGAACATACAGCAGATCACAATTTAAAAGGGGAAAATGATTAATAAATTATAGTTCGGCAAAGGATCAACAAAAAGTCCCCCCAAAAACTTATAGATGGATAGATTATGCGTGAATCTCAAACAAATAAAGTACCTTCAGTAAAACATTGACCACGCGGCAAAGGATCTTAGGAGGAAGATTATACACGGGCATCTGCTGGTCAGCACTTTGATTAGTTGATGCCTCAACCTATTTAAGAAACCCCACAAGTTTTGCAGGAAATTATATTAAATATCCCCATAATTGAAAATTAAATGAACAAAAATGTGAAACCCATAAATTGACTCCCCAAAAATATCTTTAGTGCTTCCCGTGTAATTATTACGCAAATAAATCTTATTCTTTAAATACTTGAAAACAAAATTAAGTTTCACTGGTCATGTTTATGAGCAAAAACCAAACTTGAAAATGAAATTAAGAGGACTGTGATTAACTTTGATGAATCTGAGTTCGAAAAAATATCATATATATGCAGATAAATCAAATAACAAAAATAAAATCAACAAAATTTCAAGAAATAGTAAAGTTAAAAAAAAAAAAAACCTGTTCTATGTGACCCTGAGGGAAATAGAAAACAAGCTCATTTTGACGAGGCACAGTAACTAAAGGACCAGCACATGCCTTCCATAGCTCCGTATACAGCGCTGTCTCAGCATCAACTAACAAAATAAACCCAAAAATTCAGAACCCAGAAAATAATTTTAAAAAATTCCAAATAATCGACGAAATTTTTACCTTCCCCGATGCCTGAAATCCCATTTTCCGCCATCACAGGCTCCGTGTAACCCATATTCGAGACCTCAGAAGCAGACATTTCTTTACACACTTTTTTCAGCCCAGATCTCACATCTCCAAACCCCACAAGCAATCAACATAAAACCCAGAAAATCCCACACTTAAAACCATAAAAACAACCTCAATAACCCGAAAAATTAATACATCAACCTTCTAAACTATATATTTCGTAGAAAAGAAAATCTTGTATGAATCGGCACAAAATTCTGCGAGATTTTTTTTATGGGTTTGTTCTAAAATTTTGCGAGTATATCTTGAAGCTTGGGGTTAGTATTGTAGGCTAATAGCTTTAGATGATGAGAGGGAGAGGAGAGAGATTGTAGGCTTTTCGAGGAATCAGCAGAATAGGGTGCAACTTAGTAATAATCACTTCAACTGCGGTCAATTTTGTAGCCCGCAGGATTAACCGGTCATAGCCGGTCCAATTCCAAGCCATGTTTGGGAGGTTGAAAAATATCGCATACTCCTAGATGACTAACAGCAAAGTAGTATCACGTCCAACTATCTCCCACCCAATGTATCCAACATGCTGCATAACTACTATTATTTGGAGCAAGTTGTAGGATTCAAAGTAGAGCTCATTTTAAAGTTTGAAGAACATAAAATATTCTTTTCCTCACATCCTCACGATGAGGTATTCATTTTTAACCATATATTCTCACAATAAAATATTCGTTTTGTTTAACTACCATTCTTTCTTATTCTTTTTTTCTCATACTCATTTTCAACCACATATTCTCATAGTAAAATATTATTCACGTAAATATAAATTTTTTCTTTACTCTTTAACCACACGTTCTCTCAAAATTCACTATTCAGAAACTAATTCTTCCTGACAAAATTAGGTCTCGACTAGTCAAAATCTAGATCCCTACACGAAGGCACTGAACTGAATCATATTTCTCCTTCTTTAGATAAAGAGAAAAAAAAAATTGATATAATAATCTCATGGTAATTTTTAGCCCTCGTTTGAGCTCTGTTTTAAGAGGAAGAATTCATTTGTTGAATAATAATTTTTTGGAGAATGTGTGGTTAAAAATTAAGAAAAAAATTTGACCATGTGTAAGTTTATTTTATTTGAGAATGTGTAGTTGAAAATGAATTTTAAAAAATGGAGCTCAAACAACCCCTTAGTGTTTTACAATTACAAGAAACTTAATCCCTATTTGATGGCCATTATTATGTGAAAATAATGTTTGAATAGTGAGTTTTTTTGAAAAATGTGTGATTAAAAACCTAATGTTTGGTTTTTTTATTTCAAAATTCGTTTTTTCATACTTATTTTCAACCACACATTCACGCAATAAAATATTGTACATGTAAACCCAAAACTATTTAAAATGTCATTTTCCTCCAGTTATTCTTTATAATTGTCATCAAATAGGGCAAGATGGGAAAAATTTTGGTTTTACGTTCAAAGTATTTTGTTATATGAATATATGATTGAAAATGAGTATGAGAAATAAATTGTTTTGTTTTAAAAGAAGTCAAACGATGGCTTAATTAAATTGAATATATAAGCCTATGTTTAGCATTCATTTTATTTTATTTTTTCAAAAACTCTTTTTCAACCACACATTAACTAATAATTTTATACATAAATTCAAAAAAATTCCTTATTTTTAAATTTCACATTTCCAAAAAATCACTATTCTAAAATACATTTTTCATCGATAATGAGGCTCAAACAGAGGGTAAGTGTGATGCGTGAATTTGAATTGTGTCCAATAGGTTTGTGATATAATTTTTTCGACACATAGCAAGAACCAAGAGGCTCAACGAAGTATCCAATCGTGATGTATTAACTTTATATGATATGTGTTGTTTTCTTATATATAACTTCAAGCAAGTTCTAATTAAAGCAAAGCTTATTTCCAATTTTGATTGCGAGACACGTGGTATTTGTTTAAACCAACTAAATGCTCCTAGGTTGATGACAATGAAATAATAAGATTGTATTGAACATGTTTATATATAGTTAGGGACGGCGCCAGCCAGTCAAAGTAGGGGGTCCTAGAGTTGAATGGGTGGGGCCTACGGGGGTTGCTCCAGATTTTTTTTTTTTAAACATTATCTGTTAAAATGAGAGAAGTTGATACTTTGTGATGGAGAAAAGAAATAAAGGAACATAAATTAATGTACATTAGTTGAAGACTTATATGTCGGCAATCGAAAATTATTTTTTGGACGCTTACAATTCTACTTGTTCAAATTTCAAAATTAGAAGTTAAGATTTAGACATATATATAATGCATTTTAATTTTTATGGCTGAAGAGTCCAAAATTTTAGTATTCTCGTTTAGTTAATATATGTAAGTAGGTTTAAAGTATTGTTTTACCCTACAATAAAAGGTCTCTTACACAGACATCTCAACACTTTGAGAACCTGAAATCTCAGTACTCCAAGAGAAAATGCACGTTATAAAATTAATGAAATGATTTTTCAAATACAAAATGGTGAATAGAAAATTGGGGGGGGGGGGGGGGGGGTTAGCAGCTATATATAGTTCTTGGGTTTGTTTGAACCCTTTTTTATTTTTATTTTTAAATAGATTTTGTAATGACAATTTTTTGAAGAATGTGTTGTTAAAAAGTAAGAAAAGTATAGAATTTACGTCTAAAATTATTTTATTAAAAGAATTTGTAGTTAAATAATGTGGTTCAAAAGGGGGCTTAGTCTTGTATCTGTTTTCAAAAGTATCTAAATTAAAAGTAGAAAAAAACGACCTAACATTAACCAAACACGCCCACGTTGTATAGACCGGGAATAACCGGTTGGTGTTATACCGTGTAGGGGACACAGAATGAATGAGGACCACCTAACGACGTTAATTGGTGTCCAGTTGAGATTGGGTTAGCAAATAACGGCGTTTGTCTTCGCCGTTAAGTGGAAAGTTGTTTGTTTTTATGGGCAAGTGGGCCTGTCGTGCTATTTACGGGCAGAATAGGATGGGCGCAAAGCGCGCACCCACTAATCAGGGTCGGCGCACTTTAACCATGGTTACTTTAGTTTGTTACAAAGCACACAATTGCTCCCTGCTTCCGTGTGCCCCGGGTTGGTAGGATAATACCATACCAATATAAAATATTAATTAAGGTTTGCACCATATTTTTTTTTTTTAATAAATACAACGTATATTAATTTCATTAAAAGTTATTAAATTTTTATTTATTATCACACTTATAAATCCTTAACTTTTTTCTCCATTACATTCTTATTTTAATATTTCATTGATCCAAAAAATATTGTCATTAATCATAATTTTCATTCAAAAATATTATTATCGTATTTTAAAATGAGAATCAAATAATCGTATTTTTACATTATTATTTTGTCTTACTTATGAGTATTTTTACTTTATCTAAAGAAACTTTTGGAAAAAAAAAATAATCAGAAATAATTATGTTAATTTGAGAATAAGAATGTTATAAAAAAAAAGTTTGAAACATAATGCGTAAAAATCATAAATCTTTCATACAATTAAAAATTGCGGTGTGAATATATTTATTCTTTAATTTGATTTTTGAAACTTGAAATGATAATATTGATTAAATAGGAAGACAATTCCCATACAAGAAGCATAAACCCATCTTTTTATCAATGTCATAATTCAAAATTAGCATAAAATTATGAATAATCCATCCATTTCAACTACTAGTTATGGACAAAATCTAGAGAATAAGCGTCCTAACTATGAATAGGATTTGCCAATTAGATACCAAATCCTCTTCATAATACAATGTATTTGTTTCCGTAATTTTTTTACTTTTTTATTTTTTTTAATATTATGAGCCATTGGAAAATTATTATTTTAATTTTTAGTTAGCTCATGGCCGTATTAAGAACATAAAATAAAATAAATGAAGATGGACTTCATGCTCTAAATAATGTTAAACTAATTATTCAACTTTATCTATTACTCGTGTGTTTCTAAATTATAATAGTTTAAATAATAATTGAGGATACGTGTTAAAATAACTTGAAAGTAACTCCAATCAATACAAGGGGTTGTGATCATCATGGAAGTGTTAGTATTAGTCTTGCCATTCTTTAAAAATTGATTGTGCGTGTTTTTTTTTTTGATACCCAAATGTCCATTTTCGACGACTAATCCTGAAATCTACGCCTTGGTCCATCAAGACGCAGACAGGTAAACCGCGGAATGTGCCCTAAACTGGCCAAGGTCTAAGAGCCCTTCCACTGATCTGTCAAAATGTCGAGTGAGTAAACATATGTTGCACATTGTCTTCCGGAGAACTCATACCTTCCAGGATAAATCCTGCCTTCCAGGAGAGAGTCTGCCTTCCAAGAGCCCCAAGAATTAAACTCGCGATCTCTGAACTGTCAACAACTAAGAGCCCCTTCCTTTGTCAGTTGGGATGTGGCCCGGGGGGCAATTGAGTGTTAATCTAACTTCCGTTGTAAAACCTTTCACCATTTGAATTGTCCTTCGTCTGGCTCTCGATAATGACTAATCAATCTAACATATTGACGTCAACCAAACTTTTCTTTATGGTACTCTATTCGATGGGATCTATACAAGTCAACTCTCGGATTTTGTTAACGAGCAACATCCTATACACATTTGTTTTCTAAAGAAAGCTCTTTATGGCCAGAAATATGTGTCAACTCTAATTGTGATTATTTCTCTTCGTATATTTTACTTGGATGTCACACTCTATTTCCTTGTTTATGTTGATGAATTCTTATTATCGGCAATGACTGGTGCTTCATCATGTCAAACCATGGATTCTTTTTAAAGAAATATGGTGGTGCCAATCTCTCCACTCTCACTGGTGAGGATTGGACAGGGAATCATGATGTCTGCACATCCACCCCTCTACTTACTTTGCTTAACTTGGTGTTCTGAAAAGTAGAAAAAATAGTAGGACCATTGTTTATGGTGGTTGAATATTGAGCACTGGCTTCTTGCATCCAACACTACCTTAGCACCCCCATTCTTTGTGACAAAATTGGCGATGCGTGACTCGGTGTAAATCCTATGTTTTGTTGTGAAATATGTAGGAAAATCTGGAAAAAACTAATGAACTCCAAGGTACGAAATCGTTATCTTTTAAGAGATATTTCTCCCCTAACCAACAAAGTCACGTATGAGGCGTGATAGAAAATCTCTCTCAGGATACAATGGAGGCGTTTGATTCAAACTGTGACAATTTGATCAAACCAAGAAGATACTTTTATAGAGAAACTGATGATGCCAAGAGAAAGAGAGAAAATCGAATTGCTTTTTTAATGTATTTTGCAAATGAGAATCCGCCCACAATATAAAGAGATGGAGGCAACCGTATGAATGGACATGTCCTTTGAAATGAACGAACGCATCTGTAACGAACAGATGCTTCTATGAATGGACAGGTCGATCCCCGTTGCGTAGCGGCAAACACTAGTCGGGGCGGCAAAACAAAAGATGAACAAGCAAAATGATGAAAAATATCTAACATGTTTCACTCCAAACATCACTGACTATCATTTTGTCAGAAGTCACGTCTCAATTGATCATTTGTTGTCTTCAATATCTCATTGAAGGATGAATTCGCGGACACTCTTAACCAAGTTTCTTTTATCTGCCTACTTTTCTCGTTTTTGTCTCGACGTCTCCAGTTGAAGCTCCATTTTGCAAGGGCATATTAATAATAAGTAAGACAACATCTCAATTCTATCCACATAGCTCGGGTGCACCAGATCTAAACTAATCTATTTTACAATTTGAAACTACAACGAACTAGTAAAATATATTATTTTCTAATTGTTTTTACTTTTATCTTATCTTGCTTCCGATATGTATGACTTAAAATATCTTTCTTTTTAAAAAATCTCATCATAGTTTTAGAATTCTTTGGACACAGTTCGAAATTCACCTCAAAACTACGAGTTTTTTTTAGTTCAATTCTAGTTAAGATTGTGTATTTAATCTAAATAATCATACTTTTACCTCTAAAAAATTATCATATTTCAAGCGCAAATAGATTCACACATGGGCGTAGGGAAGGGGGACAGGTCTACACCCAGGCTCAATTATTTTTTGAGTGGGTTTTTTTTTAATGATAATTCTATTTTTTGAGTGGATTTTTTTATTTTTTATTATTTTTTAAATGTCTCAACCCAAAATTTTTTTATTTTTTATTTTTTGGTGTCACCCTGCCTCCACCCTGTTCACAAATAAACTTGGAACGATGTAAACCCTAGCTTTCCATATAAAAAACACAACTTTTAACACGAGGAGACAATATAAAATTAGATAATATGTAAAATGAAATAGCCTCCACACAACACAAGAATAATAATGGAAGTCCAAAACCATGTGTCACGTGACATTGAAGAGATAATCACGTGAGTGGTTGGAATGAGGGGACCAGACCAAATTGTCTAATAGTCGTGTGGTCTAAAAGCTAGAAACGGAGGAATCGCTCTTATTGCCATATGTATCTTTCTCTGAGTCACGAGGCTAAATAAATATTTATTTATTACAAAAACTAATTGGACTTGAAATAGCCCGGACCTACTCCCTATCTTTGTCCATGCTTTTGTGTACATACATACATACATACATACATACATATACGAGTTTAGAAAAATTCAATGGTTACCTTGTTGGTATTGACCAAAATCATATTTTTTTTTAAAATACCTTTGTGTAATAAAGTGGATCTTATTTACATACATTTGATTTTTTCGGTGTGTTTGAGTCACATTATTTTGGAAGAATCTATTCTGAAATAATAGATTAATGGAGAATGTGTGGTTGAAAAAGAAAGAAAAGTTATTAATGTGATGAAAAATATTATTTTATTAAAAAATGTGTGGTTGAAAATGAGTAGAATAATGAAAATGAAAATTTTAATGTGTACCAATTAGCTTATTGATCTTATCATTTCACACCACTTCTTGTGGTTTTTTATATAACCATACTCGTCGAGTTTTTATGATATAGTGTCAAAATGTCAACTTTTAATTAATCTAAAACTAAATTTAAGAGTTTAAGACCAAACAATGAAAGTCAAAGTCAAAAATCAATATTAACCACATCTTTCATGGGTTCCACAACTTTTCAACCATACATTTCAAAAATCTTTTCACAATCTACTAAAAAACTAATTGTAATCCCCACAAAACACCATCTAACTAAGAAGAGAATGAAACACTGATTTAGTTCGAGTCAAACTTTATTGAATATGGAGATGTGGAAGATCGTACCTGAAATACACAATTCCAATCAAAAAAAAAAAAATTCTCATTTATCATAATAATTAAAAGTAAGCTATTTATACTATTAATGTTTTTAAATTAAGGGTGTATTTTATGGATATTATTGAGAAAATAATATATTTTAAATAGTAATATGATGAGAAATATGTGATTAAAAAGTAATGAAAAGTTATTGATATGATGAAAAATATTATTTTATTAAAAAATGTTTAGTTGAAAATGACTTTTGAAAGAATGTATGTCAAGCAGGGGCGAAGAAAAAAAAATAAATAAATATTAAGACAACATAAAACATTATGCCCCTCTTTGGTTTAATTAAAAATCAGATTTTTAGTAAAGTTTGATAAGAGTTTATGAGATGTATTGTTAAAAAGTTGTCGATCCCATAAAATGCGTTATTAAAATTAATTATTTACTTTGACTTATATTTTAATCAACATTTTTAGCTCAATCAAATATTGACTATATTTATATTTTAATTTATAGATATTTTTATGGAAGGAAAAAAAAGTGATGAGAAACTGAAGTTGAAGTAAGAACCTTTTAACGAAAATCTAGACTCAACCCGATTTTGATTTTATTTTCTATAGCCCTTGTTTGAAAGTGATTTTTTGAAAATCACTTTTTTCCAACACTTAATTAAACAATTAATTTATAAGTAGATTTGACTTACAACTAAGCATGACAAAACGTGTTGAACATTTACATAAAGATAAAACGTGTTTGCATAAGAGTCAATCAATTCAACTTGATGATCGAGTAGAGTAAATAAAACGTGCAAATTGCATTAGGCCACGCGCACGTTAACTTTTGTCCTTGAAAAGGCATTGTACCATTTTGGAAAGAACATGTAAAAGTTACAATGGCCTAAAGAAAGGGCTTACAATCATTCATTACCTCATATATCAAAAAATTACTTAAATTAAAACAATTATAGTTTAAAATGTTCGATTATACTATTTTTACAACAGAAATAGACTACCAATATAAAGAGATGACATATGAGTGCAACAATATTTAATAATTGACATGTGTCCGGAAGATGTTCTTTTTTATTAAAAAAAAAAAAAAAAAAGAGGACAATTTTTATGTGAGTTTTTTTTTTTTTACATGTACACACAGTAACAAAACAAATTTCGACTCCCTGTTGGCTTCACCCCTGATTGGTCGATTGCATTATATTTTATACGTATAACAAAAAGGCTCAATTTGGTTATGTTTAAAAATTACTTTTAAAGTAAGTTGAGAATTACTTTCAAAGTTTTTTTTTGGATTAGAAAAAGTAAATCAATTTACTGAGCATTCTACAAAAATGTGATTACATAATTTTTTATGTGACTATCCTTTGCAAACTATTAATTGTTGATATTGTCAATAGTCAACCCTACAATTTGAAAGTCCTCTAAAGTTAAAAATAACGGTAATAAATAATTTAATAGCAAATAAAACGTGCAATTTATAGAATTGATATAAATTGCACGTTAACTTTTATCCTTGAAATGGGCATTAAACCAATTTGAAAAGAACATGTAAAAGTCATGTTCATATATACAATGGGGAGTTAGAAGGGTTGTACCTGTGTTTCGCAGGATTTGAGACGAACTTCAGAATTTGGGTTTCGAAGTCATAGCAGACCTCTTTTTCTTTTAAAAGAGTTTTACAGAACTAAATTTGTTAACTTAAATTCAACAATAAAGCAACAAATAAAACTAAAATATTCAAAATATTTATTTTGCAATCAATTAATAATACGAAAATGTTCTAACCGATTACTTAAATATAACCCGTCTTGCAGTTTTCGAGGCAAAAATATCAATCAATTTTGTATAGTCGAGTTGTTCCACAATTTCTTTTTCAATGTATAACATAGTCAATCCATTCAATCTTTCCTGCAAAATAATTGAACGGAGATAAGTCTTGATCAATTTCAACTTGGAGAAGCTTCTTTCTGCTAATGCAATTGTAGCTGGTATAGTGAGCAAAATTTTGTAAGCAATGCTAGCATTTGGAAAATAATCATCCATTTTCTTCGAGTAATTTAGCACATCAATAGCTTTTTTTGTTTCTCCAGGTAAATAGCACTTTAAAACTAACAACTCCGTACATAAGTCACATCAATAATGTCTGAATGTCCATTATGGTTCAAATACTGATCAAGATTCATACAAGATTTCAACAAACTATCAAAATGCATACTCTTTAACCTATCCAAATTAAACAAAAATTCAAATGTCTCTTCATAATGTTTAAATTGTTCAAAATGAGTTTGAAGTGAAGATCGAGCTTGATATATTATAAAGAGAAAATAATCAACTCTAAAAGATTCTTCAGCTGATTGTGTTATATCTTCACTACCACTTTCATCGAAATGCCTCTTTCTTCGAATGCTGCGTTTCTCTCGAAAAACAGCTTCAAGTCCCATTTCAGTTGTCATTTGTTTAGCTTCATCCATAACACTAGATTTACTCACGGTATTGATAGCATACAACAACTTATACCAAATGACCACGACAAGCAAGAACTCAAAATTCTCAAGTTCATATGTTGCTAAGAATTCAGCATCACTCTTCGTTTTAGCATTTTCAGCAATGTTTGCCAAGTCAAGTAAAACGTCTCTTATTCGTACACATTGCTCATTTATTGGCTTAAGACTTTTTGCGTGACTTTCTCAACGTGTTTGTGACAATGGCTTAAGTGTCAGATCTTCAACATTATCTTTAAAAACTTTCCATCGTTTGGGAGAAGAAGAGAACAATATGTAGATACGTTGTATCACTCCAAAGAAGGACATAGTTTTAGAACAACAACTTGACATATCACAAATTGCTAGATTAAGGCTATGACAACCACATGGAGTATAGAAAGCACTAGGATTAATTTCAAGTAACCTTTTTTGTACACATCTATGTCTCCCGCTCATGTTAGCTCCATTGTCATACTCTTGACCTCTTATATTATCAATATCAAGCTCAAGATTCGTTAACACATTTTTAAGCTCATTGAAACGACCAAATCCTGATGTATCATCCACCTTAAAAAATTCAATCCAACATTCTTGTACCATTGACGAGTCTGTTGCATCGTCCATACATCGTAATTAATTTTTGTTATATTACAACAACGCTATATTATTCGACAATGACATGTTCAATATTAACTTTTACAAAATAACGTAGTACAATCTCGTGATATCTTTTGCACCTCTCTTTGTTAAATTCTCCATAAATTTGATTGTTCAAATCACAAGAAGATGAAGATGTCGAGTTCACAATAATAGAATGGTAGATATGGTATTACGATAGAATAAGAGATTTGGGTAAAACTTAGGTCAATTTGATTAAATTTAGCTTGGCTGTAAATTAGAAATAGTAAAATCATATTTTGAGTTGGACTAAATTAGTTAGTTAACAAATTTATTTTTAAAAAATAAAATAATTTGAATTATTAAGATAAAAAATTACAAAAATTAGGGAGATTCGGTTCTTCGATTCTTGGTCCAAAACCGAGAATCGAACCAAATCAGTCGATTTTCGATCCAGATACCCGTTCGAATATTTAACTTAAGAAAAATCGTTCGATTTGGTTCAATTCAGCTTGAGTTCGGTTCGGTTCGGTTCTAGAGTTTTTCCAACCCTAATTACATGGATATCGGGGGCTACATAACGATATAACACTCAATCATTTGACAATTTAAAGCACAATCAACTTTTCAATCTAGTTTTTTTCTCCACATCGTATTATGTAACATCTTATATACAATTTTAATTTACAAGTAACAAGATTCTAAAACTATTAGGGTTCGTTTGAAAGCAAGAATTGAATTAAGTAGGAAGAAAATGAATTTTAAAGAATTGAATTGTCTAAAACTTGTTTTATTGGGAAAAACCACTCAATTCGGTTTGAGATCGGTTCGATTATGGAGTTTTGTCTAGCTCTAGTTACATGTACATCAGAGGTTACATAATGGATTACATAATGTCACATAAAACTCAATCATTTGATAATTTAAAACACAATTAACATTTCAATCCAATTGTTTTTCCTTTACATCATATTATGTAACCTCTTATATACAATTTTAATGTACAAGTAACAAAATCCTAAAACTATTAGGGTCCATTTGATTGCAAGAATGGAATTGGGTGGAAAGAAAATGAATTTCAGGGAATTGAATTGCTAGAATTTGTTTTACTAAGAATTTCCAATTAATTGTGTTTGATTGATATTTTCATGTAGAAAATATTGAAGTTTTGTAGAGGTGGCAATGGGTCGAGCCGAACCGAATCGAACTTAAGCTCGGCTCGTCCCATTTTGGGCGAGCTCAGCTCGTGCCCGGAGCTCGCCCAAAATGGGTACTCAATGAGCCCGAGTCGAGCCGCTCGGCTCGACTCGTTTTTTTTTTTTAAGATATAAGCCTTTTTTGGAAAAAAAAATTGTGCAAGCCCACGAGCCGCTCGTAAAGAAACGAGCTGAGCAGGCTCGACTCGCCTAGCAAGCCCCCTGTTCGGCTCGACTCGTTTGTCCCTCTAAAATTTTGGATCTTTTGATATTCGTTTAACTTTATTTTTCATAAAAAATGTATATTAAAGGGATAAAATCTGTTACAATTAGAGGTAGAATTTGTTTCCATTATAAAAAAAAAAATTAAAAAAAAAGGTTGCCTAGAGAAGTTTTTCCTACTAAACCTATGTGAAAAGTTTTTCCTCAAAAATCAAGAAAATATGAAAAATCAATTATAAGAAAAAAAAAAAAAAAAAACTAGTCAATAAAACATGCAAAAATGTGTTAATGGAATTTAATTTCCATCTTCTATGGAAAAGATGGACAAATCAAACGAGGTCTTACAGATAAAATACATAGAAATGAAGGGAGATGATCTATTTGATCCAATGGCCAAGTACAGAGTAATCTGATCACTACAGGTGCTTTTCACCTTTTACAATTAGAGATGGCAAAAAATATTGGACGTTGTTTATTTAATTTTGGACATTGTTTGTTTTCATTGTTTGGTTTGGATATTGATGTAATTATTTTAAATATTATTTGCTTTGGATTATAAAATTTTGAATTGTATTTAATTGGAAATTTTTGGTTTAAAAAAAAAAAAAAACTAAATGGGGCAAAAATCCGCCCCGCCCCGCCCCGTCCCGTCCCGTCAAAGGCGGGGCGGGGCGAGGGTGCCCCGCCCCGAACCCACCCCGTTGCCATCACTATTTACAATCATGTTTTGCTGCCTTCGTCCCCTGCCTACATGGATAAACTGCAACTCAGGACATACATCTCATGCATAGAAGTTTAAAAATGATACAAAGATTAGTTAAGGGATTCGTTTTTATATGTTTGTGAATTAACTAATTTTCATTAATTTAGTTTCCCGGGTGATGAAATTTAAAATTAAATTAAAGTCTCGATATCCTTTGATGATTCAAATTAAATTTTGATCAAATTTCAGTGGTGAAATTTACTTTTTAAGAATGATAATATTGGAAACGTTGTTACAATGACCTATATAAATAATATGTCTGCCTAGTCAACCTTGCTCGGACTTTGGAAATCTCTTAGGTACATTGCTAACACACGTCGAAACTTGGATCAAATAAAAATAATTAATTAAATTTGAATTAAAAAAAAAATTCTACTTGTACGTCATGATTTGTACATAAGGGTGTACACCTCCCTCACATGAGAGTGAGACCAATTTAAATATAATATTTTTTTATTCAAGCGGGTCTCAGCCCCATGTGAGGGGGGTATACACCCCGATGTATCACTAGCAAAACTAAAAAAAAAAAAATTGAAGTGTAGAGCCCATCAACGTTGGTGGTGGGTGGGTTTTGACCGAATGGGCCCACCAAACGTGTGAGTTTCCCCTAATAAGCAGACACTAATCTAAGGTTGTAGGGTCCATCTCTTTTTGTCTACTGTTTTAAGAGCAATTATATTATATTATATTTTCTTTTCTTTTCACTTGGTTGGTTTGATCAGATTAATCTTGATCTATTTTCGAAAGTCGAAAGGGACACCACAACTCGATTTTGTAGTATTTAGGCAATTTCTTTGCTCGATATGGTCTTGTGGATTTTTACAAATTTTTCCAAATGTTTTTCACCCTTTACAAAATACAAGGTCTGTATAGAATTATGTGAATTGGTTAGTGAAATCAAACATCACTTGGTTTCACGGATTACAGGTTTGGCTCCCGAGGTTCAAAGCTTCAAGGTCGCCCTCCCCTTATTCTTAGGCTGCAGCCGAAACAACTAACATACATGCATGTTATGTGTAAGATGTTAGGGAGAATATTTGCATATGATCATATATCATTAGTGCACTATTGGTAAAACAGACATCGCGCCTAGCTATTAGCGTCCTTGCCGTGCGGAATGGGGGGATATGCATTCTCACTGTGTAACATTATCCTCCATTCAAATTCGCTTACGTCCTCGTAGGGAGAAGTGAGTTTTGCATCAACACGCATCTGTCTCGCTGCAAGAATACCAATGATACCACTCCATATGAACATGCTTTCACAACCTGCAGTAGCTCGTACTTACCGCTTTCGACACCAACTTTCACCCTCTGTCCCTCTGATCATTGGTTCCTTGGATGGAATGCCTCGAAACCGTAGCCCTTCAACGCATGTCGAATAAGACTCCTGCAGTGTGCGCTTTTCGAGAACTCCTTCAAAGGCACAAAGGCAATTGTGTAACACTGCTCTTTTCACCTTTCTTGCCTACAGCTTCCTTCATAGTGTTCCGCTAGCTTGCCGACACGATTCGTGGCCCAAAATCTTTTCTCTGCAAGAACACACGACATCGTTCCATAACAATACCGCATGCTCGAGCGGTCCCACTCTATTACCAACTTTCACGGATCGCGGTTGGGCTCCCAAAATTCAACGCCTCAAGACCGCCCTCCCCTTATTCTTAGGCCGGCAAGCTCGAACAACTGGCATAAACGAACGCTATGAGTAGGATGTTACATGCATATGATCATATATCATTAGTGTACTATTGGTAAAATAGGCCTCGCGCCTAGCGTTAGCGTCCTTACCATGCCGAATTTGGGGATAAGCATTCTCATTGCTTGATACCTGGATATCATTATTCTCACATGTCAACCTTATTAGATGATATCGCTCAATTTACCTTCATCTCTTTTATCTCTCATTTGCCCTCAGTTAAAATTATAATACATTTTTCTCTTTATTTTTTCAACCATACATTTTTCAATTCAAAATTTCTTCTTTTTAACCATTTTTTCTTCAAAAAAATTACTATTCCAAAATATTTTTTCCTCAAAAACTCTTTAAAATGGAGGCCAAATCTGATTGACTTTATCCGAAACAATGTTGCCCTTGATGAAGAATGTAAAGATTTATATTTTCTTATTATGTAAAACTTAGACCCTATTCGGTTTAACTAAAAAATTGCTAAAAATTTAAATCAAAATTAACAATTAGTTTTAACCACACTTTTAATGAGACCCACAACTTTTATCAACTTTTTAATCACATATGTTGTTAACTTTTGTAAAAATCTATTAAAATTTTGATTTTTTACTATAACAAACATTAATTTTAGAATAATTTTACTTGTACATAATAAAACTAAATAATGATTTACACACAGATGAATTGTCAAAAGAGTGTGTAGGTTTTTTTTTTTTTTTTTTTAAAAAAATTTGGTTGAAGAAATTCTGCTTAATCATATCTTACAACATCATATATATGTAAACCATTATATAAATTATTATGTACATTTAACAATCGTTAATTTTAACTACACGTCCATATCAACTTATTATCCATACAGATTCATTACTCCTCTTTATTATCGTATCATTATAATTTCTTTCAAAACAAGACCTAATGCACAAAATTTATAACATTCTATAGTGTCTAATTTGATCTACAGTCAAAAGGAACATCACGACTCGATTTTCAAGTGCTCAAGTGAACCGCATGCTCAACATAGTCTGCTTGTAGCTAAAGAATTTTACACTTTTTTCTATGTTTTGGGATACATGGTCCATGCATTTTGCTTGTATATTCGAGCTCCACCTAATTCAATTGTTGTCATCATGCCATGCTCAATCTATATTTCTTACATGTCGATTAGACTAGATCAGACAATTCAATTTATTTTAACCTATCCAAATTTATTTGATTTTGTTCAAGGAAGCATTACTCATGATGCGAATTGTATAATTTGTTAATATTAAAATACCTTACACTCATTATACTAATTTATTGATTAATACACAAAAGTACCTTATAAAAATTAATACATGAAGTAATTTAACATTTTAACAGTCCCGAAATTGGTGGGTGCTTCTTCTTATTTCCTTATAGTATATCCTACCACGCTTTTAATTTTAAAGAACATATTTTGAAATATAAAGAGCATTTTAAAATAAAGAGAGCATGGTCTGTATGAATTTTAAAGAATTAAATTCTCTACTAAACATTTTACCAAATCTTAATCATAAACATATAAATTCTCCATGTTGAAATCAATGAGAATAATAAAAGCGAAAGCATACCTATCACCATGTGTTTGATTGTTTAAATGAGTTATGATCTTCTAATTGATACGTAGCCTCCTTATGAATTTTTACTTTGTCAATGGAGATGCAGAGAAATGAAAAATCATGTTCAATTGGGAATAATGACCCATGATAAATAATAACTGAATATGTGTGGCCCCATATGTTGAAATTTTCTAACAATCTCCCACTAGGCCATACATGTAATCTTACAAATGTGCACCTTATGAGCTCAAAATTTTGCTATCATTATTATGAGTATTTCCAAACAATCTCGTCCATTAGTCATGTTGATATAGAATCAAAACGATTTTTGTCACATTTATCGTGACTAAATCCATTAATGGTCACACGTACACCCATACAAGCAAATGACATAGATCCATCATGAAAGCGTAGTATGAAAATTACATGTTATGTGATCCAAACATGTCTATTTCCAACGGGTCCAATCCTATTTCTTAGAGATCAATACTGAACATAACAAAGATCAATACTGAACATAACAACATAATGAAATGAACTGAATACTTTACTTCTGTACAGAAAAATATCCAAATACACAAATGTGTCCAAAACACAAAAAAATAAGAATACAAATCCCTACTAAAATATGATATCCTCATGACATACAACACCCCTACAAACAGTGAGCTCATGAAAAACCTTGGGTGACAATCCCTTAATAAGCGGATCCGCAATCATGGAGTTTGTCCCAATGTGTTCTATGAAAATCTGTCACTCTGTACTCTTTCCTTCACAACCAAGAACTTAATTTCAATGTGTTTTGACTTAGATGATCTCTTGTTGTTATTGGAATATAGAATTGTTGAGTTATTGTCACGATATAACTTTAGCGATCTTTCCACACCATTTAGAATGCGTAGCCCATTGATAAAATTTCATAGCCATATTCCATGGTTAGATACCTCATAGCATGCTACAAACTCTGCTACCATGGTAGAAGAAGTTATGAGTGTCTGCTTGGCACTCTTGTAGGAATAGTTCCTCCAACTAGCATATAGATATAATCTGATGTGGATCTCCTACTGTCTTGGCATCTAGCAAAATCAGAGTCAGAGTACCCTATGATCTCTAACTAATCCGATATGAAATATGTGAGCATGTAATCCTTTGTTCTCTTTAAATACCTCATAACCCTTTGGCTGCTTTCCAATGATCTATCCTAGAGTTGCTCAACTATCTGTCTAGAATTCCAACAATGAATGTTACGTTTGGACGTGTACGAACTTGAGCATATATTAGATTCCCAACAGCTGATGTATATGGAATTTTTTGAATTTCCTTAACTTCAAGGTTATTTTGCGGGCATTGTTTGAGACTAAATTTATCTCCATTAGCGACATGGTGTCACCTGGTTTACAATCTTGCATGCCAAACCTCTTAAGCACTTTATCGATATAGCTCTTTTGTGACAATTTAAGAATACATCAAGAGCGATCCCGCTGTATTTGAATTCCTAATACAAAAGAGGCATCATCAAGATCTTTCATCTTAAAATTCATTGATAAAAATCTATTGATTTCGTACAATATGCCTATATCATTAGTGGTAAGCAATATGTCATCAATATACCAAATCAGGAAAATATGCTTGCTCCCAATGAACTTGTGATGCACACAACATCAACAGCATTCACCTCAAAATCAAATGAGATAATTTCTTGATGAAATTTGTAATACCATTGACAGGAAGCTTTCTTTAGCCCATAAATGGATTTCTTTAATTTGCAAATCATATTCTTTGGGTCTTTTGACACAAAGTTTTTTTGTTACACTATATAGATCGTCTCATCAATGTTACCATTGAGAAACGTTGTCTTAACATCCATCTGATGTGGCTCAAGGTCATGTACGCAACAATGCCATAATTGTACCGAAAGAGTCTTTCATTGAAACTGGAGAGAGAGTTTCTTTGAAGTCGATGCATTCCTTTTAGGTAAAGCCTTTAGCTACAAGAAGAGCCTTCTATCTTTCCATATTACTGTTCGAATCCTCTTGGTTTTAAAATTCATTTGCAACCAATGAGTTTCGCACCTTTTGGTAATGGGACAAGATCCTAAACTTTATTGTCTTGCATAGACTTATACTCCTCATTCATAGCGTCAATTCACTTTTGAAAGTTAGAACCATGTATGGCCTGATGGAAATTGATTGGATTATCTTCCATCATTCCATCACTTTCTTCATGTTCTTGGAGAAATACAAAAAAATTCTTGATCAATGACATGTATAGGAACATGTACATTGTCAAAAGTAATAGTATGAATCGAAACCGATCATTTCTCAACTTCTCCCTCAAAGACAATGTCTCTAACTTTATTTCTCTCCCCAAACTCAACATTCTCAAAAAATGTTGCATTTTCCATTTCAAAAATTGACTTAAGTGTGAGATCATAAAATTTATAGTCCCTTGATCACTCAGAGTAACCAATAAAGTAGATGTTCACAGTTTTGGAGTCAAATTTCTTTTCATGTGGCCTATAAGGTCTGGCCTTAGCTGGAGATTCTCAAATGTGAAAATGCATTAAACTAGGCTTTCTCCCTGTCCAAAGCTCATAAGGTGTTTTTGTAGCAGACTTAGTTGGTACTCTATTCAGAATATAAGATGCAGTCTTTAACGCTTCTCACCAGAGTGATTTTGGTAAGGTAGAATGACTAATCATACTCCTTAACATATCCTTAAGAGTCCTGTTTCGTCTTTCAGCTACACCATTCATGCTAGGCGATCCTAGCATGGTATATTATGGGACGATTCCACATTCCTCCAGGTATTTAGCAAATGGTCCTGGACATTATTCACCTGAACTGTCATATCTGCCATAGCATTCACCACTATGGTAAGATCTAACGCTATTTATCATTTTGTTGAGTTGATTCTCAACTTCAATTTTAAAAACTTTGAACGTGTCTAGTGACTCAGATTTTTCATGAATAAGATATAGGTACCCATAACGTAAGTAATTGTCTATGAATGATATAAAATATTATTGACTATTCCAAGAAGCTATAGGGAATGGTCCACAAATATCTGTGTGTATCAGTTCTAAGACATCTGAAGTTCTGTAGCACCTAATCTTCTTATTTTGGTTTGTTTTCCCTTGATACAATCAATACATACATCAGAATTTGTGAAGTCAATGGAATCCAAAATATCATCTGACACAAGTCGTTCAACTCTAACTTTTGAGATGTGACCTAAGCGCTTGTACCATAAGTTTGCTGAATTTTCATTATCTAATTTTCACTTAGTACCACGTGATTCCACATGCAAGGTCTCATTATATGATGCAATAGTATCAAGAAAATATATGTTATCATATGCAGATAATAAACCAGTACCCATAACAATGGAATTTAATGAAAAATTAAACTAATAGTCTCCAAATGAACAATGATAACTAGATTTGTCCAACAAAGAAACATAAACCAAATTTCATATAAAAGACGGTTCAACGAAGGTGTCTTTCAAATCCAAATAATTCTAAGTTCCTAACAATAACCTAAAAGTGCCTATTACATTAACTTCCACCTATTTGCCATCACACACAGATTATCTTTCACCATCATTTGACTTTCGGTAGCTCAGACAGCCCTGCCTAGAAACACTCATGTGAGTAGTAGCACCGAATCTAACCACAATTGTTTCTTGGTACTGAAGCTAAACTAACTCAGAATAGATTAAAGTAAGATTTGTACCCTTTGCACGCCAGGCGTGATATTTGGTACACTCTTTTTTCACATGTCAAGTCTTGTTGCAAAAGAAACATGTCCCTTTGTCCTCTTGCCGTGTCTTTTGTGCTGGACCCTTAGGAGCAGTTTCATATTCCTTCTTTTTTTTTCTTGCCATTATCCTTAGAAGTGCTTGTCGAGTGAGCGCTATCTGTTCTTTCTTGCTTCAACATTTCTTCATTTTCCATACAATATGAAATGTGCTCATTTAGAGACCATTTATCATTCTGACAGTTATAACTTGCCTTAATTGACTAATTTGTGTAGGAATCGAGATCAATACCAAATGTACGAGCATCATCATACAGCTCGAGCTTTAGTCCCCTAAATTTAAAAGTAACGTGAGACATCTCCATGATGTATTCCCTTATGTTTCCCTTGCGTTTATATTTCATTGAAATCAAACTTTGAAAAAGCGTTTTTGTTTCAGCTTTATTGTTTTTTCCAAAACATTTTTCAACTCGACAAGAAAATTCTTGGCATTAGTTACTTCTTCAGACATTGCACCTCTAAAGGCTTCCTGAATGCCACGCTTAATGATCATTAGACTCATGCGATTTGAGCGATCCCACTTTTCAAAGTTCTCTTTTTATTAGGTGAACTTTCTTCCTTAAAAGGAGTGTGTTGCTCAATCTGGAGCACAAGATCAAGATCCATGTAGCCAAAACAATCAATACGTTTTCTTTCCAATTCTTGAAGTAGTAGCATATTGAAAGCCCAAGAATGGCTAACCAGGGGGGAGGGGGTGAATTGGTTTTTAAAACTTCTTCGTCAACACTACAAGATTTTAAACTAATGATCACACAAATGATAGTGAAACAAACCAAACTCAAGTAGGCACGTAGAAAATTAAAAGAAGTTACACAAAGTAAAAATGTTAAATAAAAGAGTTAGAGAATGCAAACGATATAATATGGAGGTTCGATCCAACACAATGATCTACGTCCACCGTTACCTAGCTCTCCGTCACGAGCAAGACCTTTTTCACTATGTTGATTGACTTGTGGCGCAATCCAACCCTTTACAACGCTTCCGGTGACTTACAACCAAGGAGCACCGATCTTTTTACAATGTTGAGCTTTCCAGGACCTCAACACGACCACAATTCAAAAATAAATGTACAAGTGAAAACTCATCTTCTTGATGTGTGATAGAATCAAGATTGACAACAAGAAGAGAAGAGACAAACACTTCAATAGATGACAATGAATTTAGCTTAAAGTGTTGAATGAAAAACTTTTTGATGAACAAATGATTTTTCACGAATTTAGTCACTCAAATGTTTTTCAACAATTCAATGCTTTTGATCTTCTTAAAGATGGAAAATAGTGTGGTTGGGATCAATAAATGCATCACTTTAATGCTCAAAAAATTGATACAAATGTAGGAATAGTGAGGTATTTATAGACTCAAAACGGCTAAAATTTCTGTCCATCCGGACAATGGATCTGACGTCCGGATGAGCTAGCCGTTAGAGAAGTGCAATTGTCAAAAAATTGATCGTTACTTATCCGGACGTCCGATTGGCAACCTTTGCCCACTGGATCGTATTCTTCTTGATGATTTAATCAATGTAGGTATATTTTGAAGAATAACCTTATCCAATTTTTTCAAGGAGAGTGATTTATAAGTTTATTCATTTGATAAAAGTATTTACTCATTTGAAAAACGATTTTATGCAATTTCTTTTATGTCTTTAAAAAAAATATGATTTTCTTATGCATAAAAGATTTGCTTTGAGCTACTAAACATTTCATGACCAAGTAACGAAATATTTTACCTTTACATATATTTGATGTATTAAAAATTAATATATCTATATATATGTCTTGTTTCTTCATGAGCTCTTTTGCTTCCATTGGTTTGCCAAGTTGTTCACTCAAGGATTGTTTATTGCGAATCTCACGATCTTGATCTTTTGTGCCTTCATCGTTGATAGCATTCACGATTGCTCTAAACGACACTCGAAAACAATTTGTTAGATTTAAAAGTGATTTATTTGTAATAATCAAAATCGAGAAGTCAACCGTAGGTCAACACAGATGAACTAGTTGTATGGAGAACATAATAGAGAAAATGAAAAGTTATGCTCTTATTAATATTTACATTTAATAATCAATAAATTTAAATAATAGTAAACCATATCATAAGATACCCAACACAACTTTAGCCGTTGTTTGAAACCCATTTTGAGAAGATTAGAAATTTTGGAATAGTGATTAATGTGAGAATGTGTGGTGAAAAATGATGAAAAGTTTTTGATTTGTGTGTAATATTATTTTATTTGGAGAATGTGTGGTTGAAATGAAGAAGAAGAATGAGAATGAGAAAGAGAAATTAATGGGTGTCAAACGGGGGCTTAATATTAAGTTGTTGGACAGTAATATTAATTGCAAGTGATACTCTTGGTGTAGTGATCAAACATTGACAATAACTCATGTCAAATAATAAACACATCTTTGGATTGATTTATTATTTGCATGGAAACCTTATAGTTGTCACACGTTTACCACCACAAGTGTGTATGCAATCCGGTCAAATATTAACCTTCCTTTGAGTCGACTAATATCCGCATGAACAAGTACACACACAAATTTCTTCTAATATTTTAAGTTAATTAATTTTCACAAGAGATGTTACTTTGGCAACATGTTGTTTCGATCAATTCACTTTTGAATATTATATTCACAAATGAGTCATTTATACCAAAATTTGAAAAGCAAAATACCAAATTTGCATATTTTATTTATCTTGAAATTTTAGGAGCTTAAGGGTTAATAACTCAAAACTCTAGGGGGTCAAAATTAATTAATTCAAAGCTTTTTAGGAGGCAAACTTTAAAATTTTAAAATTTTTGGGGCCAATTAGAACAAAATCAGAAACTTTAAGGGCTTAATTACAAAATTTAAAACTTAAATGACCTAAATTAATTAATTTTAAAACTCCAGGGGCTGAATTATTAAAACTCATAACCTTAAGGTCCAACTAGAATGAGGTTTAAACTTTAGGGGCTGAAATAAGAAAAATTACATTTTATAATTGTAATCCTAACCCCCACAATATTAAATTGCAAGCAGAGGCCCCAAATTAATGAATTTACACACGACGCCCCCATCCCCAATTCAACAAAAACTGAGAACCCTAAATTATTTCCCCTTTTTCCTTCTTCCTTGCCAGGCCCAAAGTGGTCGGGACTGTCGCCTAAGTGCGACGGTCCCTTCTCCAACCAGCAGCGCTTGTTAGCATTGTAGCGCTGTCGCCTGCGTTGGCGGTTGCCTCCAGATTTTATTTTATTTTATTATTATTTTTTTAACAACCTTAATGTTAGAATCCGAATTTTGGAAGAAAATTAGGAATATTATACCAATATCCATATAATAACATGAATGAAGATCAAAATAACCAAAAATTAAGAATTTGCATAAAACTTTATTTCTCAAGGATTCAACAATGACGTGACTCTGATACCACTTGTAGGAATTTTAAAGAATTAAATTCTTTACTAAACCTTTTACCAAATCCTAATCATAAAAATGTAAATCCCCCATGTTGAAATCAATGAGAATAATAAAAGCGGAAGCATACATTGACCCATGTGTTTGATTGCTTGAACGAGTTATGATCTTCCAATTGATACGTAGTCTTCTTATGAATTTTCACTCTGTTGATGGGGATGTAGAGAAATGAAAAATCATGTTCAATTGGGAACCATGACCCATGATAAATAATAATTGAATATGTAGTTATTATCTTTCGATTATTATAAATGACACCTCATCAATTTAAAATAATCGTTCTGATCTCTACACTTTAATTCCATAACATTTAACACCCATAGTCCAAAATTAGCTTTAATTGATCACTTTGTTGACTAATCTTTAAAAATAGTACCACATATTTTAATATATATACATGTGTGGCCCCATATGTTGGAATTTTCCAACAAGGTCGATTATCGTACTATGTCTCTGTTTGGTAGATATTAAAATTTTCATATTCATTTTTCTACTATTTTCAACCACATATTTTTCAATAAAATAATATTTTTCATTACATTAATAACTTTTCATTCATTTTCAACCACACATTCTCCATCAATCTACTATTCCAGAATACATTTTTCCAAAATAATGTGACCCAAACACACCCTATAAATTATAAATACACTTTATTTTGCTAATTCTTATATATAATTCTTATGAGCTTTTTTTAATTCACTTTCATTACTTGCTTCTCTTTTCAAAGAAGAGCATACAAAATTGTGTAATCTTGTATGGAAGCATTAAAAAATAAATATAGAGAGAAATACGCCATTCCACTTTCTTTTTTAATTTTTAAAGATAATAGTGTTTGTTAGACTTGAGAAAATGAAGATTGATTGTTTAAAATAAAGAGCATATTGGAGATATTCTTAGTGAATGATTGACAAAGCTTAAAATTTTAATTAAGTCGAATCTCACAAAATATATAAGTAATAAGTAATTTATAAATTATAAAATCTGTAAATTGTAAGAATTTTAATTAATTTGAATCTCACAAAATATATAAGTAATAAGTAATTTATAAATTATAAAATCTGTAAATTGTAAGAATAAAATATTGAATGCACTTTTAACAAATAATACTATCTAGCATTAATAGTACCAAAAAAACTAATTTAGGTGATTACATTCTATAGATTCAAATAAACCATGTTTAATGATCATTATTTTGAGAAGACGAAAACTTGAATATCGATTTTTAGGGTATCAGCAAATAAAAAGTAAAGAAAAATTTTGACTTTATGTGTAAAATATTTTATTATGTAAATATATTATTTAAAATGAGTTTGAGAATTAAAGAATTTTGAAATAATAATTGTCAAATATGAACTAAATGAATCGTGTGATTTTATATTTAAATAAATCTATTATAATTGTAGTAATAAACATCATTATTCGCTACCTGCCATGTCACCATTAAGCCCACCCTCCGTCCGTTTTTTGTCGTGGGACAATCAGTTACGGATCTGAAACTGGATTTAAATTCAACTCCGTAGCGGACTTCAAACCATCATTAAATATGATTTTCTTTTCCACTTAAAGACAACGCAAACAACCGACTCCGAACTAATAAGCAATTGCCACATGTTGGTTAATATTTTGCCAGCTCATTTTGGGATCAATAGTTGTTTGCTTTTATTACGTCACATCATGGAGCTTTCGTGACCCACGGTTGGTGTATAGACCTCATCACAATTTATCAATTAAAGAGTCAAAATCATTATGAATTTTATAATGATTATATTAATAGCAATAGTAATATTATTAGAAGACTTACAACTCCAATTTAGACGGAGTGTGAACTTTAATTTCATTTATCATTTAATATCATATTAATGTCATTTAAAGTGAAAATGTAATCCTAATAAGATTAAATAACATCAGTCTAAATAATAATTATAGGTGAATACAGATTTGAATAATTTGAGACAATTTTCAAGCCAAACCACTTGAAGAAATTTAACTTCAATTTTTTGATATTTCCCTTTTTCTTATTACTCTCTGTTTTGAACGTTCTTTTGATATTGAGATCCAACAATAGGAGCTCGATTTATTCAAAATCTTGTATAAAGTGCTAGATAGAACCTGAAAAAGAAAACCAAACAATAGAGAGATCAGGTATAGCAAAAAATAATTAAGAAAATTCAAATCCAATATAAACTAATAAACATAAATTAAACACTTTGTTTCCCAACAATAACGCCAAAAACTAGTTCAAACAAATCATGCAAGTGTATGAAATTGTTGATAAGTGATAATTCAATGAGTTGAGAGTATCGTCACATATGGAACAAATTCTAATTAAAGTGAAATAATATTGTATTGAATTCAAAGTATATAAAAGAGAATTTTTTGTTAGTGATTAGCTAAATTATTCTAAAATAAATGTAAAAGATTGATTTGTAAGCTTATATGGAATGATTGTATTGGATTTTCGACTGAACCTATTGTTATCTAATTACAATTCTTAACTATGTAATCCAATTTTATTCTTGTCTTCTTGGCAAATCGAAATCTAATAGTATTCAACTTTCTTTTCCAAGATAAGTTAATTTTATTCTAGACACAACCCAATCTTATTCCAAGTTTGGATTAATATGAATAGAACGCATTGAAACAAGTGATTATCATTAAGATTGCACACATGATATATATTATTCAAAACATCTATTGCTCATGTGTTAATCACACAGTGTTCTAAATGTATTGTGAGCCTCCTATGATTACAACACGCAACTAATTACGCAATTGGCGGCCAATAAATTAAATAAGATAACGACAATGCAAGATAAATTAAGAAAAAATAATAACTGCTAAACTACTTATTTTTAATTAAAATAAATAAGAAAAAGGGATTCATCTTTATCTAATACAAATAAGGATCTAGTTTAGCATGATTTTTTATAAATTACAAGAAGAATAATGAATAAATCTCACCCAAAACATAAATGAATGCAAAAGATCTTGATCTTTTATTCCCTCAAGACCTTTTCTCAAGCAATTTCCATCTTTTAGCTTCAAATCTCATCCAATTGATTCGATATGGTCTTCAATCGATGTTTTGTGGTCCAAATTAACTATTGGAAATTTTCAATTCAATCCCCACACTTAATGGTTTGGCCACTTTCTCTATTTATAGCCGTCGAAAATAAGGTAAAAATCGCATCAAAATTGGTTTTCAGGGGAGTTCCGACCGCAGAAGGAAACTGGCCAGTCTGACCGAAAAGTGGCCCCTAAATAGCATTGCATGTGCAATGGCATAGAAAACTAGCCTCGGGTTTTGAATTTTTGGCCGGTGTACATGGGTGGTGTGCATTCACACCACCTGAAGTTTTGGGGACTGACATTTTGGTCCCCAATCTTTCATTTCTAGGTGAAATTCGAGTCCTTTGGTTTCCAATTTATTCTAAATGATGCCATATGATCTTCAAGCATCATTTTGTGGTCTGAATCAAATAAATAATAAATTTTCACCGATTTCCATTTTTTCTTCAATTTTAGTCCAATCATTAAGTTTCATCTAACAAACAATAAATACAAGAGATTAGACCACAACTAATCATAAGAACTTCTAAATATTCCTATTTAATGACCTATATGAGTGTATAAAATATACATATTATAAATGATAGATTTACTTCAATGTAATATCACATGATTTATTTAATTGAATCTATCGAGTGTGACCACATAAACTAGTACTTTAGCACCATGATGCTAGATATTTCGTAGGATCCACAACTTTTTAACCACGTATTTCATCAACTGTTATCAAAATCTACTAGAAATTGATTTTTAATCCCCAACAAACAGTGGCTTAATGAATTGAAAATTCCAATACTCTACTTCTCATAATATTTAAATATATTCTAATATATTAACCAGCATCATCTAAAAAAATATTAATTAAAAAAAGGGAAAACAACAAATACTCATTTAAAGAAGTAAAATGAAGAGATAAAAAAGAGCTTGTTATTGTGCATAATTTTTTTTATATAACTTGTTGACCTTCGAATTCAACGAGACTCTGTTATAAAAAGATCATAGTTCCTTTCCCTTCCACGTGTATGTTATCTGCACACTTGGACACCATGTTAGATTGCACGAGACGTAGCTTCGAGGGGAAGCGACGATCATGTGCATTTACTTTGAATGATACTAAGTACTAGTACTTATAGGTGGAAGAGACCTCTCTGGATGCTTGACATGTGGTCTCATCCCTATAGCTCAAGTGTTATATTCAATTGTGTCAGCACATAGTCACATAGGCTTGTGACTCCTATAGCCTAAACATAGGTTAAAAAGTTGTGATTGGATAGGGTGTTGTCGTTGTGGAGCTTGGTCGAGGCGATGTAATACGAACCCACGTAGCAATTGAAGTTACGAAACTCATGATAGATTAGGTCAAAACTCAAGAAAGCTAGAATCCACATTTGAAACGTTCGATCCAATAAATTATTAAATCAAAGAACTAAGACAATCGCCGACAATATCTTAACCCAGTGATCATAAAATTTATGAACTTTACATAAATTGCCACAAAGAGTACGTATTTTTGATAAATTTGGATAGTTTGAACGCCACAAATATTGAAAATATTTGATAAGTTTTGTTAGTTAATAACAAGATAGAAAGTGAAATTTCACATTATGATTAATTTTGAAAAAAATAATGTCTTTATTGTACAATGAACGTGTCTTTTATAGACATAAAATAAACTCTAAATTAAAATAAAACTCTAATTTTAACAAATTCAAATAAACTAGAAAACTACAAAACAAATTTGAATAAGACTAAAATACTACAAATAACGAAAATACACTTAAAACTAATTTAAAACATAAAAACGCAAAAATGGACCCCTAAAAAACTTAATTTCACATTCAAAGTTTGACAAAGTCATCCAACAAACTTGTGGATAATCAAAATACGTTTCCAGATTGTACCCATGAGCGAAAATTCGACAATCGAGTTGAAAGTTATAATCATTTTTGTACATCTTGTGCGTTTTCACACATACTTTATATTCCTTCTATTTTTTGATTGGTTTAGGATCTTCTCTTCTAATTGATCCGTATTACTCCGAAACATGCAAGGGATCTTTGTTAGCTTGTCTTCCATGATTCTCATCATTCCCCCTCTTCAAGAATATTTGTCATCGAATCTTGACATTGAAATTGAATATGTTTTTCTTCCTGGACTTTCTTCATATTTTTTCTTGAAATATCTTGATTTTTCTCAACCTATCTTTGTTGTTTTTATTAACTTGAAAATAAAAAGAGAAAAATAATAATAATAAACAAAACCCGATTTTGGAGTCAAAACTTTGATACCAATTGATGTGAACCCATGTAGCAATTGAAACTACTAAACCTACAACAGATTAGATTAAAACCCAAGAAAGCCAAGAATCAACGTTTGAAAAACTCGACCCAATAAATTATTGAACAATAGAAGCAAGACAATCGCCAATAGTATATTGACCCCATGATCACAAAGTTTATGAATCTTACTTAAATTGTTGAACTCTACAAAGAGAACGAATCTTTGATAAGTTCCGATAATTTGAACGCCATAAATATTGAAAATATTTGATTAAGTTTTGTTCAATTAATAACAATATAAAAAATGAAATTTCACATTATGATTAATTCTAAAAAATTAATGTCATTATTGTACAATGAATGTGCCTTTTATAGACATAAAATAAACTCTTAATCAAAACAAAACTCCAGTTCTAAAGACAAATCCAAATAAACTAAAAAGCTTCTAAACAAATCTAAATAAGACTAAAATACTACAAATAACAAAAATACCCTTAAACTTATTCAAAACATAAAAATGCAAAGTTGGACATAGTCATCCAACAAATTTATGCAGAATCGAAATAAGTTTCCGGATTGTACTCATAAACAAAAATTCGACAATCGAGTTGAAAGTTATACGCATATTTGCACATCATGTGCATTTTAGCACATACTTCATATTCCTTTCATTTTCTAATTGGTGTATGATCTTCTCTACTAATTGATATGTATCACTTCAGAACATGCAATGGATCCTTGTTAGCTTGTCCTGAATGATTTACATCATGAGGCTCGCAGCAGAATAAAAGGCTTGGCCTAAGGGCATGTAGAAGAGATGTGTACAGGCGTGGCTAATCACCTCGATAAAGATGTGTAGAAGAGGCGACAGGGGCGGACCTAGATTATTTTTTGAGTGGGGGCGAGATTAGGGATGGAGCCAACCCGCTAAAGTAGAAGGGTCCAAAGTTGAAGGGGCTGCCCCCGAATTTTTTTTTTTTTGGGAGTTGTTGAATAGTTTAGATTTAGTTGCATTTTCCCAACTAGTTCATACTATATAGGCCATGAACGAAGCCTCTCACCTTGCATCAAACCCACAAATATATTCACTCTGACCTTGCAACACTTTTTGCAATCACAGGCGGTCAAAATGAGATTTACATAATATACCAATTCTTCAGCAATATTAGCCACCTGAACTACTACGTGGCCAAAATACTTTCCTTTCGAATCGTGGACTTCAATTGTCAAATCATCTCCAAGCCCTTCTGGCAAGCTGTATTCAAGTGGGAATGAAATTTAACCATCCAACTCTATGAGATTGAAGAACATGTAACAAGATTAAAGAGAAAAAGATTACACACAAAACATGAGTTTCATCAAATTCTCGCTACATTCGAGATAGAAAATAAGCTAAAAAATTGTAAAAAAAGAAAAAAAAAAAATTTTTTTGGTTTTTTTTTTTTCAGTGGGGGCGGCCGCCCCCGCTGGGCCCTTCATGGGTCCGCCCCTGAGAGGCGATGTAAAGTTGATTGCTGATCTTTCTTGGCTTTTTGCTAGTTAGCTGCCATAGCCTTCCAGTAGATAGATGTATAACGATAGTACCATAAGTCCTAAGTCTTCTTATTTATACGAGGCCTTAGACTTTCATGTTGAAATATATACACACAACAATCATCTCGCAAGACAAGGCGTTTTGTGAGGTGAGGAATAAGTAGAGCTATCACCTTGATATGCAATGTATCTACAAAGTGAGGAATCATCAAAATATTTGTCAAATAATGAGGAGTTACGAATTGCCTATGAAATATGCAGCATAGTGACGAGGTGATGAAGTGATGAACAACTTGTTGTAAATATTAAACCTTTATCTCGGAGGTGACACTAGGTGAGTGTGAGTATACCCCAAGTCTAAGCAATAATATTTATATAATACATGAATTTATGAGTGATAGATGTACTAGATGAGGCTAGTGTACCAAGGTGGCAATTCTGAAATGGAGAATATGAGGTGAAGAGCTTATCATATGCATACATTACTAGGTGATATAGACATGTTCCAATAATTGAAGAGTTGCAACCAAGGAGTTGGACTGATGTAGGCAATGATGGTGCACACGTTACATATTTCGAGATGATGCGTCCCCACGTGTGTGAATGACGCAATGAAATCTCAACATCGAATTTAAATTTTGGCTCATGTCTCTTCCTCTACGGTTCAAATTGAAAGATGAATGCACGGCTTGGCAAAGAAGGCTCTTTACAACAGTCGCAAGGGAAAATGCTTTCAGATGATGCCAACAAAGATGCTTTTTTTTCAAGGACAATTCTTCAAGGTGCTGGCTTTTTCTTTTTCAAGGAACATGAACCTAATGTTGAAGATTTCTTTGCACTGATTTTTTCGAAGCTTCCACTTGTCATTTCTTCAAGAACAACACTTTTCAAGCGATTGTAAGCTTGATAGGCTTTTACTCACTAGTTTCACTTGTGGTTAATGTGTTGTTTTACACAAATTGTGTCAATCTGTCGACCTTCGAATCAGCGAGACTTAGATGTCAACATATCCTGTCTTCTCTCTTGTCCACATGTATGGTGCACACTTAGACACCACTAATATGGGGTGCACGGTTGCTATGGTAGAGAGAAGTACGAATGTTGCAGTTATCTTTGAATAATACTAAATGTGAGTATTTATAGGTGGACAAGGCTAGGTGGCCTCATCCAAATGACTCGTCATGTTCAATTGTGTCAATGCATAGCCATCATAAGTTTGCGGCTCGCATAGCTTGAACATGGGCTGAAAAGCTATGATCTGATAGTCATTGTCATTATATAGGTATCATATTAATCACTCCGTGTAGTGACTTGATCGAGCTGAGACTTGAAGCAGATGCTCATCACCTAGATTATGCACGACTGCAAAGAGGTGACTCAAATAACAACTATTCTAGACAAGACGCCTAACGACATGGCTAATCACCTCTCAAAAGATGTGAAAAAGTGATATGAAGTTGAGTGTTGACCTTGCGTGACTTTTCATTTAGTTGGCTACCACATCGCCTGCCTCGTACATAGATATACATAACTTGACTGAAAAATTAAATTTTACTTTTTAAATTTAAAAATACTTTTTTATTATTTGCAAAATGCTCTTATATTGAATATAATATAACTTCAGTTTATTTTCTCCTTTCAATGATCAACATCGGCGAATTTCAAATAGGTCGACCAATCACAAAAGAATTTATACACCCTCAATATTTCATATAAATTCGTCCGATTCACATCAAACTACCGTATTAATTAGTATTTATTAAATCCAATTAGGAATATTAAGTGATTGAATTTTTAATTTTTTCAAAAAAAAAAAAAAAAAGGTGGGTTAGGAGCATTGACGGTGAAAAAAAAAGAAAAAAAAAGATGTGCCTTATACACAAGACATACCATGCATGATGCAACCTGTCCCCTAATCCCATTTCATTTCCCATTAGTAATTATGTTAATCAATAAATAATCATCGGATTAGGATTGAATTTTAGAGAAGTCTTGCACGTCTCTCTCATCGGTATTATACTTTTGACTTGGCATAATAATAATTCAATCATTTTGATCCAAATATATACCTCATATTGCTTTCGTTGTAATCAAAACAATAATTCTCAACTTGGTTCAATTTTGTCACATTATCTATACATACAATATCCTATCTGGCCATCAACAAAATGAAAAATCAACTGTTTGAGTTATTATCAATTGTAGGTACTATTTCCAATGGCCACATGCTTTTGAATTTCCTTTTAGTACCACCACAGTGAAGCTGTTTGCGTCATTATTAACAAACACCCCATGTTTTCATTGGAGCGTGCTTCCAATGTTTAGGTTAAAAGGGAAAAAAAAGTTTGATATATTAATTGGTTGTATACTAAACAAGATTTTCGGTTATTTTTCTTTGATATAAGTATATTTATCGAACATATCATTTTATATTTAGAAAAATAAATATTTTAAGATTAACTTTGGTGTCAACTATTGGAACTTGGAACAAAATGTTCGACATGGACTATCTAATTAGTTTGAGCAAAGAATTAAAGTAACGTCATTTTCATAAAAAAAGAGAGGGGAAAATGTAATAACGTGTCTTCATTTTTGTAATAAATTTAAAATACCGACTACATGAATTTCGAGCACTTCGAGTGTTGCTGGTAAGGGGTTTGTCACATACATAAGGGGCTTATCAACACTTGATTTTACGTCTTGTACAAGATATAACTATATTTTGTCTAACGACAAATTCACCAATAATAAAGAATGGGTGGAGTGAACTATTGGCCTAAATCATTACTTTTAAGGTGTTGGTACATTTAACATTAACTACTGGTCCTAACCTTTAAATATTGGCACAAAACTCCCTACCCAACAAGTTCATTGTGCAAAAAGTATTTTTGGTCAATTTCTGACTTTTTGACAGTAAAAAAGTCGACTTCCATTTACAAAAAGACTAAAATGCACTTACATCTACTAACAAAATAAAACAATAAAAAATATGGCACGACATCCACCTAAGTAGAAAATATAAAAAAGACTGAAAACTGAAAAGAATTAAACAAAAGTAAGAAAATGAAAGTTGATCTTCTACTTTCACCACTACCATAAACCCAATATCTTCATAATACCATGATGACTACCAACACCACCATCCACAGCCACCAAAATCTACATATACATATGAAAATAACGAGGTTCGACCCAACTAATACCTAGGGGAGAATATGTGTAATACGCGGAATTAAAACATGTAACAAGTCACAAATTATTGTATCTAGATGAAGTTTAATCAAATTAGACCCTAACAGTCAATCAAGAATACAGGATCAAAACAGTAAAGTAAATCAACATCTCGATTTTTCTACGAAGGAAAATCCATTGAAAAACTCTTTAAGTGACACTCATTGCCAGTAAAAAATTCACTAGAAAAGATTTGACTTACAAAATTGATCGAAATACAACTAAACATTAGCAGTGGACTCTGACTTCCAATCTGTAATCACTGAAAAACTCCTTGGTTGTACACCCCAAGACTAGATCCAAAACCTTTGGACCTTATTCCCCTCGTGGATCACCAAGAATGAACTCGATTTTACAAATTGGAACCCTAGTCTCATCTCCAAATCTTCAAAACTTTGAAAGCTATTGGTAAAGGATTTTTTTGGTATTGATATTTTGATCATATGGTTGAGTCAAGAGAATTACGGATTATGTATTTAATCGTCAATAAAGTGTTCTCTTAAACGAAAATAGGCTCAATACATGTTTTGGAAAAATATGCCTTGGATATTTATAATATAGAGTGTTGTAGGTTGATTGGGATTATAATGAAAAAAACAAGTTACAAGATAGCACCACAAAGCATTTGATCACTTGCACCAATATAATTCATGAACAATGAAATCTTTCAGCACAACTCATTTTAAACTTATATGGAGTACAATGTATAAGAGACCTATGTGTGAAAAGTGCTACCAATATCTTGTAAACAAAACTCAAAATCTTAATTTTGAGAGAAATGACATGCGTAAAAAAATACTGGAGAATCAAGATTTTCCTCAAATAATGAAAGTCAAACCCCATCGCTACTAGGACCTTTTAAACAAATATAGCTCATATTTAATTTTTGTATAGCTTTTTTGTTCTCCCCATATATACGATCAAAACCCACTCACAAGAATTTAGTGTATGCAGTGCAGATGATATGCGAAGAACCTTGTATCAAGTACTCCAAACAAATTCTAAACAAGTCAATGGAAACTTTAGTCAAGTTCATTCATTTTGCTAAGAGTTGGTCACAAAATAACATGTTTAATGATATCACTTCAAAGTGTTTTAACATCAAAACCATTTTTCCGTTTTTTAAAAGATAATGCAAAAAATGAGAGAAAAAAAATTAAAGTGCATGTATGAATATGTAGACACAATGGACTTGAAAATGGTTGTCCCTTTAGACTTACTCAAGGAGGTACACAGACACTTTTACATTTAAGAGTAATGTGAGCAACATCGTGATTCAATTTTATCCAAACCTTTCTAAAAGAAGAGGTTATCTTAGTTAAGTAACTTATCATTTCAATCAAGTGACTAACTTGATTAGTTAAAAACCTAACATGAGTAGTGATGTCCTATTTGTTGTTCCTAACCAAGAGCTTGCACCATGTTTGTTCAATCATGAGATGTTGTTAGCTCCTTAAGTCCACTTGAAAAATAGCGGAGTTGTGCATTAGATTTCTCAAGATCACCCACGAGAGTCGTAACCTTATTTTTAGGAACTTCATCTCAATCTGTGTGAAAAGTGCTACCAATATCTTGTAAACAAAACTCAAAATCTTAATTTTGAGAGAAATGACATGCGTAAAAAAATACTGGAGAATCAAGATTTTCCTCAAATAATGAAAGTCAAACCCCATCGCTACTAGGACCTTTTAAACAAATATAGCTCATATTTAATTTTTGTATAGCTTTTTTGTTCTCCCCATATATACGATCAAAACCCACTCACAAGAATTTAGTGTATGCAGTGCAGATGATATGCGAAGAACCTTGTATCAAGTACTCCAAACAAATTCTAAACAAGTCAATGGAAACTTTAGTCAAGTTCATTCATTTTGCTAAGAGTTGGTCACAAAATAACATGTTTAATGATATCACTTCAAAGTGTTTTAACATCAAAACCATTTTTCCGTTTTTTAAAAGATAATGCAAAAAATGAGAGAAAAAAAATTAAAGTGCATGTATGAATATGTAGACACAATGGACTTGAAAATGGTTGTCCCTTTAGACTTACTCAAGGAGGTACACAGACACTTTTACATTTAAGAGTAATGTGAGCAACATCGTGATTCAATTTTATCCAAACCTTTCTAAAAGAAGAGGTTATCTTAGTTAAGTAACTTATCATTTCAATCAAGTGACTAACTTGATTAGTTAAAAACCTAACATGAGTAGTGATGTCCTATTTGTTGTTCCTAACCAAGAGCTTGCACCATGTTTGTTCAATCATGAGATGTTGTTAGCTCCTTAAGTCCACTTGAAAAATAGCGGAGTTGTGCATTAGATTTCTCAAGATCACCCACGAGAGTCGTAACCTTATTTTTAGGAACTTCATCTCAATCTTCAACTTATTCACACAACTAGTTGACTTCTGAAGTTGACCACTAGTATCTTATTCTCTACTTAAGATCACGCAGTTTCTTGAAGGTGAACCTATTTAGCCTTTTCAATTTAAGACTCTTCTCAAACAACTGGTCCTTTGCCTCTTTGATATCACCTTTATCTATTGATTCTTCTTGTGAAGAGTTAGATTGCTCTGTCCTCAACTTTCTCTTGCTCCTCCACATGTTCACTCGTAACTATAGAAACAAATGTCATATAGTTCAAACCCTCCTCAGAATTCGAATTCTCATTTTGATTATCGAAGTTGGACTCATCATCAGGAATAGTGATATTCATAGCCTTACCTAGGGTTTTCATATAACTTGAGCACTCATCTCTAATATGTCCAAATCCCACACTCATGACACCTAATAGATTGAAATCCCTCTTTATATCCCTAGTATCCCTTTTCTCTCTTTTCTCATTCCTATATTTATTAGAATCACCCTTAAACTTCTCAAAAGGTCTCTTATTGTTTATAAATAGGCTTTTTGAATTTCTTAATAAAGTAAGCAACCTCTTCATCTTTTAAAGTGTCATTATCAGTCTTATTACTAGTCTCTTCCTTAAAAGTGTTGAGGGCTAAAGACTTTATTTTTCTCAGAGTAGGGTAGGCTAAGTTCGTATGTTTGGAGGGAACCTTCGAGTTCTTTTATTCTATCCCGATCTAAGTGTTTGCTTTTCTCAATCGTTATAACTTTAGGTCTAACATTTTAGGTAGAGGTTTTAAAAATTTTCTTACAATTTTGGTCTCGAAAATTCGTTTATCTAGGTTGAAACTAGAATTCACCATGTCATTCAGTTTAACATAAAACTCATCAAAGGCTTCATTATATTTCATTATAAGTTTCTTAAACCTAGTGGTCAATATTTGTAACTTAGAGTATTTCACGATTTTAGTTCCCTAATTTGTGATTTTTAGAGTGTCACAAGCTTCTTTAACAGTCTCACACATAGACACTCGTTTAAACTCTTCTGATGATATAGCCATAAAGATGGCATTTATTCCTTTACTATTCTAACGACACTCGGGTACTTCATCCTTATTCCAAGAGGAAAACTTTGTATGTGTAACAACACCAACAACAGATGTAGGTGAGATTGTCTGTCCATTCTCTACACTTACCCAAATTCTCTTACCAATATATTTCAAAAATGCTCACATCCTAAGCTTTCAGTAAACATAATTGCTCTCATCAAAGTAAGGGAAAATATATATGTATTGACTCATCTAAAAAAACTTGGGTCAAGAATCGAACTAAGGCTCTGATACAAATTGAAAATAACGAGGTTCAACCCAATTAACATCTAGAGTGAGGTGAATATGTGTAATACATGGATTTAAAATAAACAAACAATAATATGCAACAAGTCACAAAATATTGTATCTAGATGAAGTTTAATCAAATTAAACTCTAGCTGCAAAGCAGTAAAGTAAGTCAACACCGAGATTTGTATACGAAAGAAAACCCCTTGAAGAACTCTTCAATAAGTTCTTCAATAGATAAAAAATTTCGAGGCACTCTTATCAGTAAAATATCCACTAGAAAAATTTTGGCTTACAAAATTAGTCCAAATACAGCTAAACTTTAGTAGTCTTTAACCTCCGACTTGTAATCACCATAGAACTTTTTGATTATTAAATGAGAAATCATACATTTTTTTTTCTTCCCTTATATATTTCTTTGGGGGGTAGGTTGTGAATTGACTTCAAACGTTGTTTTAATTCACAAGTCTTTAACTCTTACAACTTCAACAAAAATCATAAAAATAATAAAGTGAATGAACTCAGCACGTGTCACGTTTTCCAATTGAATATATTCCAATTTTTTTTATTAGAAGCATAAAATTGAATAAATAATTTATATAGAATACAAAAAACAAATAAATCTGTGTGGTTTTTGTCTTTAAGTTGAATCTTATCATTCAGACATATGGAGATAAACCAATAAACACGGCACCTCTATATATCTCTTTCTATATATAAAAAGTGGCTATGAAACAGAATTTCTTGGTTTAACGGAAAAACTAACGGAATTTCTTGTTTTAACGGAAAAACTAACGGAATTTCTTGTTTTAATGGAAAACCTATAACTTTAGGGTCCAACTTGAATTTATTTAAAACCTTAGGGACTAAAACTTAAATTTTAACCCTAATCCTTAAATTGCAGCCAATGACCTTAACATATCAAATTTACACAAGAAGTCCCCGCCTCCTCAACTCCCAAAAATCGAAAAAAAATCTTTAATCTTCCATGACTGAAAAATTTAATGTTGCCCGGCCCGGCTCAGCCGGTTAGACCGGAAAAATCGGGAACGGGGCCCAAAATCGGGCCAAATCATATCCGATTTTTGATTATTTTCAAAACCGGTTAAAACCCGTCAAACCGGTCTCGATTTTCAATTTTTTTTTTTTTTTTGGTTTAAAAATTTTTAACTTCATAAATGAGCTTCAAAATTTATTTAGAATTCTAAGGCCCATGGAGAAGTAATGGATGTCATGCTCATTTTATAGATGCACTTCTCTCCAAAGGTTTCATAAACTTCCAATGTGGGATTGTGCATTTTATACATGCTCTTAACTCTAATAGTTTTATAAACTTCCAATGTGGGATAGTGATATATAACCAAAAAATGTTAAAATATACATCAAAATCATTTTCAAATGTATGTTTGGCTAATTTGATTTTTAATAACAACTAATTAAATTGTAATATTCACCTTCATTCTTTCATTTATTTAATTTTCAAATTTAACTTAAATTACACTTGATTATTAATATATTAATGTTAGCTATCATTTTCTATAAGTTTAAATTATTTTAATTTAACAAAGTAAACTATTTTAACATATTGATTTTTAATTTTTAGTATTGAGACTAATTGTAGGATAATGAATCTAATTAGTAAAAATATATTTACTTTGAATTATTAATATGAAAATTTTAAAAAATATATATTATTTTATTATTTTTGTATGTATTTATTGCATCCGATTCAACCCCGGTTGAACCTTTTGACCCTTGACCCTTCACATTTTCCGGGTTGATGACCGGGTCGGTTTTCAAAACACTGGAAAAACCTTAATGGAGAAGCTCTTCCCCTCTTTTCATGGCCGACGCCCCCAAGAAATCGTAGTGGCCGGGGGTTGGGGGCGACTGTGCTTGCCCATCATCTTAGTTGGATTAATCATGGGCGCAATAATCATCTTTTTCTCTCGCACAAGCAATATATGGAGACATCCAATTTAATCCATTCAAATCCAGCAATCAATTCATGAGAAATGCTGGACTTACAGGCTACTGTTTCACAGAAGCCTTACAGAAAATAAAAAAACAGCCCGGTTCGAGAGAAAAGAGATAGAAGCCGTTTCAAAATAGGGTAAAGAGGAAGGAAAGAGCATATTTCTCCCATTTCTCACTTGCAGTTCCCGCCCACCTCAAATTCCTCCATCTCGAGCTCAATGTAATAGGTGAGCTTACTGAGAACGAAGATTACACCTCGCGATCCCACATACCCTCTGTAGACTATAGTTCTATGGCAAGCTGTACCGACTTCATATGTGTATTTGGAGGTGAAAAACTCAGAGAGAGGTACTTCCTCAATGTAAGTCAGGTGAAATAAATAATGATTGTGACTCTTTTGACATGTAGATACAAAAATAAGAATACGAAGTTAACTGAAGTTTGCCTGAGATGTTAATGTCATTGGATGTTCAAAATGTATTTCCATTTGGGGTATCTTTTTCTTGTCATTTGTTTTAGAATATAGTATAATATTATTGTGCATAATATGAACTTTGAGTTTTATGTTTGTGATTTTGGGTTGGAGACGACAGAGAGAAACACTTTATTTAATTATTTATCAATTATATAAACATTACATCATTAATTATTTAATTAACCAAAAAAATTACATCTTTATTAACAACAAATTAATTCTTAAACAAAACTATTAAATATAAACTAAGCAAACGTGCATTGCACGTTGCTTGCACCTAGTTCTCAGAAAAGTATGTTGCAAAATACTATTAACAAAAAAATCCTCAGAAAATAATTGATATTTATTTTTAATTAATCACACCAAATAAAGAAATATTTATTGATGTTATCCAACAAGAATGCTTATTAAAGAGGATAGTGTTGTGCGAAAAGGAACATGTTACCCCCCCCCCCCCCCCCCCCCCGCCCCTCCCCCCCCCCCCCGCCCCCCCCCCCCCCCCCCCCCCCTCCCCCCCCCCCCCCCCCCCCCCCCCCCCGCCCTCCTCTCAATCAATCTTTGTATATATAAAAAAGATTTCCCAAGCACAACTGCTTAATTCATATTTAATAATAATGACATGATATGTCAATTTAACAAATTTTAATTTAATTTTTGAGACACATTATAGACTTATTCATCAATTAATTAATGTGACATTGCTTGATATAAGGAAGAATTCCCTATATATAATAAGCAGCATTTCAAAAAGTACATTTAAGCACAAAAGCTTGTCTTGCCATCTAGCTACGCTTTACATTTTTTTTTTTACATCTAAATTTCGTCTAGACCCGCTTGATCTTGTAAAAGCTTAAAACTTGACATTATCGTCACTACATTTTTTAGAACATTGATAATAATGTGCAGATTACATGAAGATATCACTATTATAGAGTGTGTGAATGTGTCGATCAATATTTATTTTTTAAATAATGTCTACTTGTTCAATTTGTTAATACTATTTTTTTTTTCCTCTAAAAAGTGTTACTTTTCTTTCATCAATTTTTGAAACATCTAATTATTAATTAGTAAGATTTTTTAATCAATTTAAATGCGCCAATATATATTATTGGTATAAAAAATCTCGTCAATTTTAGTTAAACGAACTACAGCAACATAAAATGATGAATAAAATAAAATGGAATATATTAAATTTTGGTGCAACCCAACCATCTTTGTCTGATGGATCATCAATGTACTTTTCCATTTAAATGGGTGTAACATAGATGAATTCTTCTAATTCCTCTTTCAAATAATAATTATGATGTATTTATTACCTTTACATGTAGAACTCGATATCAAATTTTATTTAGATTTGAACCAGGGTTTAAAGGTGGGACAGTGTAAGTTCTAGGTATATCAACCTAGAATAATGGGTTTTCTTTTCATCGTTTTCCGAAATAAACCATGCAAAAATATAAACAAAATAAAGCACAAGAACACCAAATTTAAGATTGCAAAATCCTATGTTTTCAAATTTAATGTGGTCGACATTGACCCGAAAAATATAGAGGGTCGGGAGTGAAAAAGTCTAAATCAATTGTAAAACCTGCTTTAAAATCTTAAACAAACAATTTGTGGTATAAAGAAGGAATACTATTCGAATATTCATTTTTGATCAGTTGGTGGTAAATGAAAAGGTTAAAGAAAAGTATGCACATCTTACTGGGCCTTTTAGTGTTGGATCAGTATTTGGGCCTTTAAAAAACACAGTGTCCAAGAACTTCTAATTATTTGGCTTAGCCCCTAGATCGTTCGAGCTCATGCAAATCGAGCCCAAATATTGGATTATGAGGGTAGAGACTTTTAAAGCTAGATTAATGGCAAAAGATTTTACCAAAAGAGAAGGTATCGATTACGAACAAGCCTTCTCGTTAGTAGTTATGCTTAAGTCTATTCGAATTTTCTTATCCATTATAGCTCATTATAATTATGAGATATGGTAAATAAACGTCAAGACAACTTTGTTAAATGACCATCTTTTATGACGTAACCAGATAGATTTAAATTAAAAGAGAAATAAAGCAATGTTTGCAGTTTACAAAGGTCCACCCATGACCTTAAACAAACGTCTAGGTCTCGAAACATTAGATTTAACCAAACCATTAAGACTTATGATTTCGACCAAAATTTGGATAAGCCTTGTGTTAACAAACACATGAAAGACAACAAAATATTCCTTATACTTTATATGGATGCCATACTATTCATAGCTAATGATGTAGGGGCCTTATAATCACTAAAAGAATGTCTGGCACATCAGTATGATATAAAAATTATGGAAGATGCCAGCTATGTTTTCGGCATTTAGATCTTTAGAGATGGAAAGAACATGCGGATAGCTTTCTCAATCTTCACATATTGACAAATACTTAGAGATGGCTCGGCTCGGCCCGTATGCACACGAGCTTGGCCTATGCTCGTCACGAGCCGAGCTTAGGCCCGCGAGCTTGTCAAATTTTTTTTAAGATAATTTTTTTTAAAATAAAAATAAAAATAAACTTTCGATTTGGACGAGCCCATGAGCTCAGCTTGTGGGCCGAGTTGAGCTCGCCTAGCGATTCCGCTTGCTTGGCTCGTGCTCGGGCTCGTCATTCGATGAGCCCGAGTCAACTTTTCACGAGTCGAGCGGTCGAGCGACGAGCCACTCGACCCATTTGCCACCACTACAAATGCTGGTCCGATTTACTATGCAAGATTCCAAATGTGGCCACTTACTTTTTAGACGTGGAATATACCTCTCGAAGGAGCATTATTATAAAACTTCTATGAGGTAGAGAGCATTTGACATATTCCTTATGTATCTATAGTGGGAAGCCTCATATATGCTATACTTTATATTAGATCAGATATTTATTATGCTGTTGGGATCGTAAGTCGATATCAGTTTAATCCTGGACTAGAGTACTGGACTATGGTTAAGTATATATTTAAGTATCTATGAAGAATGAAAGATTATATTCTCGTGTATTCAGGCTCCGATCTAATTCAAATAGAATATACTAAAAGCTTTAATATGATTAAGACTCTAGAAAAATCAAAATCAAGATCCATGTTTATGTTGGGAGGTGGTGCTATCGTTTGAAAAAGTATCAAATAGTCTTATATTGCTAATTTCAGTATGGAAGCACAATATGAGGCATAACGATCCTATCTTTTTGCCTAAGCCGTTAGAATATACGTATTGTCCACTTTGAAAGAGTGTAAATCCATCTTTTTCCTCGTGGATTTCTGTCGCGTCCTAACGATTTGAACTTATGACATTTCCTTTAAGAAAGACTTACGTTGAATTTTGATACCAATCGAACAACTATTTGTAACGATTCGGCCTCTAGACCCAAGTCGTTAACTTAAGTATTATTCGTTCTGGGAGAGCCTAGCCTATTTTATTCCTTACAGATTTCTATCGTGTTCCCAGAATCCAAACACATAACATTTTCTGAAGAGAGACTTAAATTAAATTTTGGTACTAATAGTTGTCCAATTGGTATTAGGATTCAACTTAAGTATCTCTTAAGGGGAGGTCATGTGTTTGAATTATAGGGATATGATAGAAATTTGTGAGGAGTAACATGTGCTAAACTCTCATAGAGTGGACAATACGTAAGTTAATGACTTCGGCATAAAAATCGAGTCGTCAAAAAAAGTTGCATTTTTGTAATGACCCAACTTCTATGGCCAAGCCATTAATTTATGTATTGTTTGCTCTAAGAGAGCCTGAGCCCATCTCACCTCTCATGGATTCCTATCGCGTTGTATGATTCGAATTCAAGATCTCTACTTTACAAGAGATTTAAGCTGAATTTTAGTACCAATTGGACAAGGAGAACTTAGAGGTCGGATTGTTACACATGGCAGTGTGTGAAATGGCCAAGGAGGCTATGTATGTTCCTTGGGGATCTTGAAGTGGGATTGTAGCGATGTAAAGAACCAAGAAGAAATCAACATACAAAACATATTGAGCAAAAGTACCACCTTGTCAGAAATATTGTTAAGCGTGGGTACGGAGCCCTATGCAAGATTCCATTTGCGAAAAAACCTCGTGTACCCATTCACCAAGAGCGTGCTGGGGAGGAGTTTTGAAAGTCATTTCAAGTACATGGGAATACTTTACATGTCTCATATATTTTAGGGTAAGTGGGATAATTGTTGGGTATAACTCCAAGCGTGTTATTCGACATTATCTTCTGAAAAAATAAATATTAATTTATTTTATTTTCATAATTATATTTTATTTGAACAAATAATAAAATTTTTATCCTACAAATAACGTTGTGAAATATGATTGGGTTAGAATTTTTTCAACCAAATAATGTTTGTACATAATGATTTACATAATAATTTACATACACATGAAGTTATGAGATATCATTGAATCAGAATTTCCTCAACTAAATAAAAAAAAAAAAAAAAACTCCACACTCTTTTTGACACTTCATCTGTATGTAAACCATTATATAACTCCATTATGTACAAGTATTATTATTCACAATAAAATGTTCCATGATTATGTAAATTATTATAAACTGAGTACTTATATTATAACCAAGTAACGTTAAATACTGTGATAATCATGTAAAATTATATGTTACTGGCGGTCAAAGATACGTTTGAATCTTAAACGAATTATGAACGTTAAGTCGAGTTCTTTGAGTTAAAAAAGAGTAGGATTAATAGTATAATTAATACATCGTTACCTCGGCAATTCAAATGAACTAATTGATGAACACTTGCCTAACATGAACCGTCACCTGTTTGTATAGGTACATCATTAATATAAATATTTTTCTCTGAGCTATGCAATTTAACAATTGTGATGCAATCAGTGGCGGACCCAGGATGTAAACTCAGCCCGGGCGGACGTTGACGGGCGGACGTTGACTAGTCAACATCGACCATCAGCGATTGTAAGAGCGAGATCGTTTATTAATATTTAATTATATAATATTAAAAAGTATTCGATATTAATGTAAACGTACTAAAACGTAAAAATTATATATATATATATATATATATATTATATATATATATATATATATATATATATATATATATATATATAAGCAATACAACCAAAAGTGCGGAACAAAATCGAATAGAACCGAACCGAACCCGAACGGTTCCATAATTATATTTGAACCCGACGGTTCCATTTATTAAATACCCGAAAATTTTGAGTCCATATTATTGTTACCATCGAGACTAACCTTTGATTTACTGCTCTGAACTTCTATTTGACAAAAAACCTAAATATTATGATTCGACTAAATCGATCTAAAAAGTGCATGACTAAATGAAATTAGAGTTATTACGTAGACTAGTTATTTCACCTAGTTATCATATTTATCTCTCCTCTCAAGATTCACTCATAATGGACTATTAAGTCGAATTCTTCTAAGTTAATCAATTTACTTTTCTCGAGATCAAATTAATCATATCTAACTAAGTCAATTTTCTTATCTCTATGTGAATCCAAATAAAGCCCAACTAATTCAAACATTTAGGCAAATTAAAATCTAGAGAATTAGGAGGGAAATAAATTCTTAAATATAAGAACAATTTTGAATTTATAAAAACCGACTAAATATTGATATATTCAAGTAAAAAATAATAAAAGAAGGTTAGGTCATTCTTAAGAAATTTTCTCTTCTATTTTCATCTGTCTAATCTTCTTTTTCCATTTCTTTTACTTTATAAAATTGAGTTTCCATTAAATGAGTTTAATACCTAAAACTAAAACTTCTATCAATGATTGTGACAAACCATAAAAGTTTCAACCATTTTATCCAAATTACAAAATTTTAATGTCTAAATTTTGAACCTTAATTCACAGATGTCGAGTCCGAGAGAGAGAAAGACGCCGGACGCGTGCACTGCTACCGACTTACTGCCCGTCAGCGGTCAGCCCCTTCCCTCACCACTTCACCAGTCGGCAGTCGCCCAAGATAGCAACACCAACACCCGAACACCGCCACAGGCGGCAGGCTGCAGCAACACAACACCCATGTCGCCGCCGTCGTAGATCGCCTTGCCCAGTTAGTCGCCCTCCAGCACTTAGCAGTCACCAGTCGCCGCCGCCACCAGCCCTCTCCTCTCTACGGTTCAGATTCTACACTTTACTTTCTAACTAGTTTGTTCACGAAATCATGGTTGGTTTTCAGATTTTCATTTTGGTTTTGTTTGTAAATTGGCCCAATTAATTAGGCCTTATTGTTTGAAAACAAGGCCCACATCAACTTTCCCCAATTCCAAAGAACAACAATGGCACATAATTGTTTTTCCCTCACCGACTGCCTTTCTACTTCCCTTCCCTTCTCGACGGTTCTTCTTACTTCCGGCGAACCCAGCACGGGCGACCGCGGGGGCTGGCCAGGTGTTGGGTCCGCCCCTGGATGCAATCACAAGAAATTACACAAGGGGCAATGCAACTTTATTTATTCAAATCCAACATAAGATCACTACTTCAACTCTTAAGTATATGTACGCATGGAAACCCAAAAAAATAGTATGAGAAGTACGAGTTTAAGAAAGAGTGTCTGATGTAATATTTTGCTTTGTATACTTATTCTACACTTTCTGCCAAGAAATGTGTAAAAAAGCCCATTAAGACAAATGATATAGTTGATCTTATGTACATGTTTGTAGTCTAGTTATTCATCCAATAGCAAAGTTCAAAACCAGAAATGAAATTATTAATAAATAGGTCAACAGTTTAAGTTGTAATATGTGAGACATCTTTAGCCATATGGTTTTGTAAGATGAACTCCAAGACGTGTGTAGAATATTCAAACTTAGGTGTGGAACATAGTTGTTTCGCGCGGAAAGTCGGGGCTCGCTAACAATTAAAGAAAAATTCAGACGATTGTGTAAGGAACAGACCTTTTGAGACAAAGTTCCAAAATGGTGTTTTATTGAAAATTTACAATAGGTGAGAAAATGAAATGCCTTCAGGAGTGCAAGCACACAGAACAATTAAATGTTCAATGCGATAAAAGTAAAGATAATGAAAATTACGGAGTTTCTGTTCGAGAGTGTTTGATTCGGAGGTCCTTTCTTCTATGCCTTTTCTTCTCTTTTATATTCCTTGGACAGTTGTTGTAGAACTGCATGAAATTACTGGTTGTCCTGCAACTACCCACATTTTTCATAATGGCTGACTTGTCATGAAACTTCCGTTTCTAACTGCCATCATCACCTCCACCACTGAACTACTGATAATTGGGTCTTTCTGGATCATGGGGGCATGATGAGATTGCCCTTTAATTGCTTTAGTAACCGTTACTTGAAATAGCGATATGTTTGAATTCTAGGCGTTCCGTAAGCTTGGCCGATAATAATGCTGTCGCCCTGAGTATCAATAAAATGCTGTACTTGCCCAGAGCTTGGGCGTCTTGTAGACTTGGGAGATAATGGGCCTCCATTACACAGCTTTGCCTTGGGCCTTTTACATGATTTTCTTTAGGCCTATCCGTCAGATCTCCTATTTAGGGCTTCACTTCTTGGGCCATTTAATTGGACCACATTTTATGCGTCAACAATAGTTAATTGAAATAGTCGGAAAATTTTGTACAATCGATCGAGGAAGAGTGCCTTAATGGAGCATGTGATTCTTCTTGAATTGATGAAAATAGACACAATAGATTTTAGGGCTAGTATAAATAAGATTTTTCATTCTTCATTAGGAACACATTATTCAGAATTATTTTGCGATGCAAATTTGCTTTCAATCCATTGTTTTTCATTGGACAATTTGCGAATTTATCAAGAATCATTTTTGTGGTGTTCAAATCAATCGGGTGAGATTCTTAAAGATTCAATCAATCAAAAGGGTCAACATTCGTTTATATTTTGTCGGTTATTTTGATTCGTTAGTTCTAAATAAATCCAAAACTTTGACTCTTTGGCTTTCTTGAGTTCGATTTCAATTTCGTTGTGGGTTTCGTAGTTCTTTGCTACACGGGTTCACATAAGTTGATATCAGAGATTAGGTTCCAAAATCAAGGTTATATCCTTTTTTTTCAAGTCTTTATTTCTTGGCGTTCTTCTATTTAAGTCTTTTGATTCGTAATTTTTTCGTCAAAAATTCAAAATTTATTTTTTGCTCATTTTTTGTCCAAATCCATTTTTGTTTTCTTGGCCGGTATCACAGTTGAATTTCGAGTAAAAAGATATTCCTGAAATTTAAGGAAAAACAATAAAAATAAAATTCTATGAATAGTCAAATTAAAAAAAAAAGTATATTTGTTATTATTTATCTCGAAAATTGCTAGCCAATTACGCTATCTATTGTGTCAAATTAAAAACCACTTTTTGAATTCAAATTCCATTCCAATATTCCAGTTCAATTCCTTTTCTTTCTTGAGTCTTCAAAATTTCAAAAAAAAAAAAAAAACTCAAAATCCCGATTTGAATTTTACGAGAATAATTCCTGGTTGAGTTCGAACTTGTCAGTTGAAGCACTTGGGCGAAAGCATTTAGTGGGAAAAGGTAGAGTGGTGAGATTAATAGAGGGAAAAAGCCGAATTGAGTGATACATGAGCACACATTTGTGAGGATAAATAAATTTTAGATTTAGGATATCTGACAAGGACGGATCAACACCAGGCCGAGATAGCAACCAAACTAACATGTTAGATGAGATGATACATATGTTTGAACGGTTATTTGAAGATATACGAGATAGATTGGATAGACAAGACACAGAGCTTGCCAACTTGTGCAGGGGAGTTCCAAATATACGGAGACAGAATAGGCGGGAGCCTAGGATGGAGTGCGTGAAGAATATAATTATGGGAGTGATGTGGATGAGGATGCAATAATCGAGGTTGAAATGGATAGGGTGAGAAATAGAGGAGCTAGGCTGGAATGAATGGATAGAAACTTGGTTGGAGATGAGGTAGATGGGAATATGGGTAACATAAAAATATTCATTTTACCATTCAAAGGAATGAGTGATCCGGAGACTTACTTGGAGTGGGAGAAAAAAGTTGAATTCATCTTTGAGTGCCACAACTATTCGGATGAGAAGAAGGTGAATATAGCGGTCCTTGAATTCGCTGACTATGCAGTCACTTGGTGGGATCAAGTGGTGACAACGAGGTAGATAAATAGGGAACAATCGATCAATACATGGGAGGACTTGAAAGCTATCATGCTAAAGCGATTTGTGCCTAATTACTACTATCGAGAGCTTTATCAAAAACTACAAATCCTTTACCAAGGATCGAAGAGTGTAGAGGACTATCAAAAGGAGATGGAGTTGTTGATGATTAGGACGGATGTGGATGAGGATCGAGAGGCTACCATAGCCGGTTTTTGAACGGGTTGAATCGGGACATAGCTAATGTAGTAGAGCTGCAACACTATGAGGAATTAGAAGATATGCTACACATGGCTATGAATGTGGAGAGGTAATTGAAGAGGAAGGTGACAACAAGGTACTCATTAGGTGCTTCGGGTTCTTACTTATCCTTGAAACCGAAGTGGAATATCAACAAAGGAGATTTCTAGGGGAAAAATTGAATTACCGAAGGAAAAGGAAGGAAATGCTAGCAAGAAAATGGAATCCCAGCCATCAAGGAATTGAGACATCAAAATGCTTTAGGTGTTTGGGCGTGGGGGCACATCATTTCTCAATGTCTAAACAAAAGAGCGATGATTTTGCGGGATAACGGAGATGTGATGAGTAAAAGTGAGAGTGATTATGAAGGCATGCCGAAATTAGAGAAGGCTAGTGATGGAGGTAGAGTGGAATATGTTGTTGGTAAGCTATTAGTCAAGAGGTGAGTTCTTAATACTCAAATCAAGGCGGATGACTTGGAGCAGCAAAGAGAAAATATTTTCCATACACGGTGCCACATCAATAATAAGGTATGTAGCATGATCATTGACGTAGGAGTTGTACAAATGTAGCTAGCACTAATTGATAAGTGCGTTTTGTGCACTTAATTATGCGAAACATGACTAATCGTTGATATAAGTGCTTGAATATGACTTAATTCAATATGAATTGTTTTTGTAGGGCTACTTTGATGGAATGAATGAAATGTACGCGAAAAAGGCGAAAATAACAAAATGGAAGGAAATGAAAGTTCGGGGACTAAAGTGCAATTACTCAAAAGTTTACCCGAATGATGAATCAAGCTTGGAATCTCACTAAGGACCCAATGTTTATAGTTAGAAGGAGGAAGAAGAGGAAACAACTTCTAAAAATGGAAGAAAAGAAAGTTGGGGACCAAATTGCACTAGAAGAAACATTGTCCCATGCGATCGCATGGGAATGTACCTTGCGATCGCCCAAACTCAATTAGGGAGTGCCCAAGAGCAATGTAATTAGCCCTTGCGATCGCATGGGAATACACTGTGCGATCACAAGGTATGTTTCTAGCGCGAGAAATTTTGTTTCCTTTTTCGATCTACCCACTTATGGAATGATGCTTAGAGAATCTATTTAACCTAAAACTCGTCCATAACCTAGGGTTACACATTCTTGGAGAGAAAAACACCATAGGAGAAAGGCCAGAACAAGGGTTTCACTTTAAAATTCAATATTCAAGCTTTAAATTCTAGTTCTTTGGTGATGTCTTTAATTTTTTTTACTTTCATTGTTGTTTTATTTTATCCATGTTAGGCTAGACGTTTTTATGTACTAGGTGAACGATGAACCTCGCATTGTGATCTTTTAATTTCCATTTTGCAATTTGATATTTAAACACGTTTGATGGATGTTGAATGATTTATATACATTACTTTTTCTCTACAATTATATGAGCAATAGTCGTATGAGTGTGGTGGCTTATTTTAAGCATTCGAAAGAAGGGAAATAAGCTCGACAAGTTATAAATCATCGTTTAGTTCATAGATGATAGAAATATATCGATGTGCTTTACGTGAATCTCCAAATGTTTACAAAACTTCATGCATTCTTATATATTGCATTTGTCATAGAAATATAGTCAAATGGTATGCTAGAATAGGTTCAATTCTAATCGAAAGAGATTGTTGGATAAGTTAGAAACATTGATTCTTCAACCAATTCATCGTGTTGTCAAATTGTGAAATATGAGTTAAAAGTGAACTTGCTTGGTGATTTGGGATCCTAGTACGCTTTTTCATACATTAATTTCTCCAACTTTTGCATTCAACGTCATTTTTGCACTTAGCTCATAATTTTAGTTTAATTTGCATACTAGTCATAGTTTCATCATAAATTCATAAAAACAGTCATACTGAGTTTAATAGATTCGGTTAAGGTCGCGATAATAAAAATGAAGTTAAACTAATCCTCGTGGGAACGATACTCGAAATTCTAGGATTTCCACTTTATTACTTGTCAACGAACAGTGCATTTGCGGGATTCAAATTCAAAACATGTTTTCGTGAACAAGTTTTTGGTGCCGTTGCCGGGGTTTGAGTATAAATCTGATTTTTGTTATTTAGACATTAATTCGAACTTGTTTTTATTTTTGTTGCATTTTATTTTATTTTATGTTATTAAGTTTATTTACACAGGCTGAGCTAAGTGCTACTAACTCTTTTCGCTTCTTTAGGTCTTGCATGCGAAGAACGGTTGACAGTGAATTACTCCCAACTGATTTGAAAATTGAACGGACTTTTCATCGAAGACAGAGAATAGCGAGAGCAGCACAGTAGGAAAATCAAGAGCTAATACCAATTATAGAACCTACAGCTCCAGCCAATGCTGAAGTACACGATGATGGGATGCTTTGCTTGGGGACTTTTTATCACCGTTTGTTATTCAGAGCCAATCTAGCATTGTCTACCCAGCATTCGAGCAGCTGAACTTTCAACTGAAGACAAATGTCATTTAACTCTTTCAGAATGGACATCAATTCTACGGGACAGCCAACGAGAATCCACATACACATTTATCCCGTTTCTTGGATATGTGTCAACATTTTAGGTACCAAGGGATATCAGAAGATGCAATTAGGCTGAGGCTGTTCCTACTTACTCTTAGGGATAAAGCACTTGAATGGATCAATTCACTTCTGGTGGCGAGTATAACTACTTGGAATGACCTGGCTTATAAATTTTGCATCAAATACTTCCCACAAGCCAAAATGGCGAGAATGAGGCACGTCATATCAATATTTAGCCAACATGACACCGAATCCTATGATGAAGCGTGGAACAGATTCAAAAGCATGCTACGGAAGTGTCCTCAACATGGGTTCAATATGAAAACCCAAGTCAGATTTTTCTATATGGGACTAACTCCAACTTTCAGGAGCATGATGGATTCTTTCTCAAATGGCTCCCTAATCACAAGGTCAATCGAGGGAGCTTGGGAGTTGTTCGAGAGAATGGCGAATACATCAGCCATGTGGTCATCTGATTGATTAGGCACAAAGAAAGTAGTTGGAGTGTATGCGGTGGAAGGTACTCGACTTTGTCTGCAAAAATTGATTCGTTATTTCACAAGATGGAGAACATGACATAGACGGTTAACTTGATTTGTGAAGAATGTGGAGCATAACACCCCACAGCCGAATGCCCTGTCCTTATACAAAGAATGAAACATGTGGATTTTGCTCAATGGGTCAACGTCAGCAAAATAACCCTTACTCTGAAACATACCATCCAGGATGGAAAAATCACCCAAATTTCTATTGGGGTGGAAACCAGAATTACAATCAGAATCATAATCGGGCTCAGGGTCAGTTTCAACAGGAGAAGAAATCTCAGTTGGAAGACATGTTCGCAAAATACATGGAAAAGACCGATAAATACATGGAAACCACAAATCAGTTAATGAAAAAAACTGAAACTAACCTCCAGAATCAGGGTGCAACCATTAAGAATCTAGAAATTCAAGTGGGACAATTATCTCTTTCTATTACAAGGAGGGTGCCTGGTGCATTACCGAGCAACACAGAAATAAATCCTAGGGAGCATGTTCAAGCCATTACTACACGGAGCGGAGTTTAGCTGCCTGAGATACATGTTAAGAGGTCGAGTGCAAATAAAAAGTAGGTGGAGTTATCTGAAGAAGAGAATGAGGAACATGCTAACAACATCAGGGAGACACCAGTAAAAGAGACTCCAGAAAAACCATAGAAAAAGCCGGATACTTCGGTGAACCTCTATGAACCACCAATCCCATTCCCACAGCGCTTACGGAAGCAAAGAATAGAACAACAGTATAAGAAATTTCTGGAAATGTTCAGAAAACTGCAAATAAACATCCCATTGGCTTATGCACTTTTTCAAATACCTAGTTATGCCAAATTCTTGAAGGACATTCTATCAAACAAATGCAAGCTACAGGATCATGAGACGGTGATGTTAACTGAAGAAGTCAGTGCCAGGATTCAAAAAAATCTTCCACCAAAACTAAAAGATCTAGAGAGTTTTACTGTGCGCTATACTATTGGTGAAATTTTCTTTGATAAAACATTGTGTGATCTTAGTTCAAGTATTAATTTAATGCCTTTGTCTATTTTCAGGAAGCTTGGCCTAGGAGAAGCTAAAACAACCACGGTCACGTTGCATCTCACTGATCGATTGTTGACATACCCAAGATGAATCATCGAAGATGTGCTCATCAAGGTGGAAAAATTCATATTTCCTGTGGATTTCCTCATATTAGATATGGAGGAAGACAAAGATGTTCCACTAATTCTGGGTAGACCGTTCTTGGCCACGGGCAGAGCACTGATTGATGTTCAGAGGGGGCAGCTAATTTTGAGGTTGGGTGAAGAGCATTTATCCTTCAATGTCTTCAAAGCCATCCAGTTTCCTTCAGAGGCAGATAGCTGTTTCAAAATTGATGTCACTGACAAGGTAGTGCATGATACATTCCTGCTTCACCATCATTCCGATGCATATGAGGTGTGCATCGCTCATTCACAATCAATAGATTCTGATTCACTGGAGATTGAGATTTGTACACGGTTTATGGAAACCAACCCACCATACGATCGAAAAATGCATTTGCCAAATTTTGAGGAACTTGGAACATGAACTAAGAAATATGCACCATCCATTCAACAACTGCCTAAACTATAGCTCAAGCAACTACCACCGCACCTCAGATATGCTTATTTGGGAGAATCATGTACTTTCCCAGTGATTATATCAAACTCAATCAGCAAAGTGGAGGAAGAGAAACTACTTCGAGAACATAAAACAGCAATAGAATGGACCATTGCAGATATTAAAGGGATCAGCCCTTCGTTGTGCATGCATAAATTTCTCATGGAAGAGAATTTTAGACTAAGTGTGGAGAGTCAGCGGAGGTTAAACCCAAATATGAAAGAAGTGGTCTGGGATGAGGTATTGAAGCTTTTAGATGCTGGCATTATCTATCCTATATCGGACAGTGCATGGATCATCCCAGTTCAAGTTGTGCCGAAAAAAGGAGGAATTACAGTTGTGCCTAATGAGAAGAACAAGCTTATACCTACTAGAACAGTTACGAGATGGAGGGTTTGCATTGACTATTGCAAACTCAATACAACTACTAGGAATGATCATTTTCCTCTTCCCTTCATTGATCAAATGTTGGAGAGGTTGGCGGGCCATTGACATTACTGTTTCCTCGATGGGTATTCAGGTTACAATCAATTTTAGTAGCATCGGAGAAAACCACATTCACATGTCCCTTTGGTACTTTTGCCTACCGTAGGATGCCTTTTGGTTTATGCAATGCTCCAGCCACGTTTCAGAGATACATGATGGCTATATTTTCCGACATGGTTGAGAGAATCATTGAAATCTTCATGGATGATTTCTCGGTGTTCGGGTCTTCATTTGATGAATGCTTGGAACATTTGAACTTAGTCTTAGAAAGATGTAGGGAAACGAATTTGGTATTAAACTGGAAGAAATGTCACTTCATGGTGCAGGAAGGTATTGTTTTGGGACATAAGGTTTTAGCAAAGGGAATTGAAGTGGACAGGGTAAAAATTCAAGTCATTGAGAAACTACCACCACCAACTTTTGTCAAGGGTGTTCGCAGCTTTCTAGGTCATGCTGAGTTTTACAGACGGTTCATCAAGGATTTTTCAAAGATCACGAAGTCACTCTGCAACTTATTGATGAAAGACAGCCCATTTGACTTTGATGATGAGTGTTTGGCAGTTTTTCACCCCTAAAAGAGAAGCTTACTTCAGCTCCAGAAGTAGTCGCTCCATATTGGGAATTGCCATTTGAATTAATGTGTGATGCCAGTGATTACGCCGTGGGAGTGGTTTTGGGACAACGCAAAAACAAAATCTTTCATGTGATATACTACGCCAGCAAAACCTTGAATGATGTACATATAAACTATGGAACTACAGAGAAAAAGTTTGGCGGTTGTGTATGCATTTGATAAGTTCCGCCCTTATTTGGTGGGGTTAAAGGTCATTATCTACACTGATCATGTAGCATTGAAATACCTGATGACAAAGAAGGACGCTAAGCCAAGATTGATACGATGGGTATTAATGTTACAAAAGTTCGACATAGAAATTAGAGATAAAAAGGACAGTGAGAACATGATAGCCGACCACTTATCCCGGTTGGAGCTTGGTCAACCAGATGAGTAGTGGAGATCAAAGAGGTTTTTACAGATGAACACCTCCTCAGTGTGGAGACAGCACCTTGGTACGCTAATATTGTGAACTATTCGGCCAAGTCTATTCCTCTACCAGAGTATTCTGCTCATCAGAGGAAGAAGTTCTTTGTAGATCTGAAGTATTATTTTTGGGAAGATCCAGTTCTCTATAGGCGCATGGCAGATTAGATTATTCGACGGTGCGTGCTTGAAGAAGAAGTGCATTAGATCTTGGAGCATTGCCATTCATCAACGTATGCGGGACATTTTGGAGCTTCCAAGATAGCAGCAAAAGTTTTACTGTCGGGGTTTTGTTGACCTACATTGTTGAGAGACTCCTTTGAATTCGTGAAGAGGTGTGATCGATGTCAACGCACGGGGAATATCTCAAGAAAGAGTGAAATACCTCTGACAAGCATTTTGGAAGTGGAGTTATTTGATGTCTGGGAGATTGACTTCATAGGACTATTCCCATCTTTATTCTCCAATCAATATATACTTGTGGCGATCGATTATGTCTCCAAGTGGTGGAAGCAGTGGCACACCTAGGGCTATCATCAGTGACGGGGGTAAACACTTCTGTAATCGCCAGTTTGAGCAATTGCTAAGTAAGTATGGAGTCAAACACCGCATTGCAACCCCATATCACCCTTAGACCAGCGGGCAAGTTGAAGTTTCCAACATGGAGTTAAATAGAATACTAGAGGTCACAGTGAATTCTTCACGGAAGGACTGGTCCACGAAGTTGGATGATGCTCTGTGGGCTTACAAAACATCATTCAAAACACCTATCAGGATGTCACCATACCGTTTAGTGTTTGGGAAAGCATGCCATTTGCCAGTGGAGTTGGAGCATCGGGCCTATTGGGCACTCTGCAAGTTAAACCTGGATTTGCGATCAGTGGGGGAACAACGGTTACTTCAGTTGAATGAAATGGATGAGTTTCGTCAGGAAGCCTATGAGAATGCCAAAATCTACAAGGAGCACAGAAAGAAGTTTCATGACATGTATATCTAGAAACGAGAGTTTCTTGTGGGGCATCAAGTGTTGTTGTTCAATTCTCGCCTAAAGCTTTTTCCGGGAAAACTGAGGTCAAGGTGGTCTGGTCCGTGTACTATTACACAGGTGTTCCCACACAGAGCTGTAGAAATCACTCATGAGAGCAAATGGACATTCAAGTTCAATGGATAGTGCTTAAAGCACTATTGGAGCGGGGATTTCTCAAAAGAAAAATCCACCGTTCATCTTCAGCCACTAGAGTGATCTCCATACGATACAGTCGAGCTATCGACTATAAACTAGCGCTGGATGGGAGACAACCCATCATTTCTACCCTTTTACTTACTTTATTTCTTTTGATTTTTAGACTTTCAGTTTTATGCACTTTTTGGTAGTTTTGGGTTATAGTACTCCTATTTTGTTCACAAAGCATCCATGCATAGTTCATACTAGTGTTGCACATGTTATATCTGTCATGTGTGGTGGTAACATTATTCTTGGGAGGTTTGAAATCAAACTTACGCATATCTAGGCTAAAAGACCATTTTCTGAGTTTTGGCAGTACAACATGTGATTTCATGTTTGACACTGGTGTTGGATGTATTATCACTGTTTATCAGCACCGCGGAGAGTGAAACACATGGTTTAATAATTTTGGGGATGTTGGATGCAATGGGGGACTCATTGTCCATAAAATGGAGATTTTCGATAACATGGTGTGTTTTTGAGTTTGCCATATGTTTTTCAAACCTACTTCTTACATCCATGCACTCTTCAAGTTTTGAATAGAATTCTACAGGTTGCAAGAGTTATGGAATGCCATTTTTTTTTGCATTGTGGGGGTAAAAAGAGGGTTTTTGGTGAAAATTGAGTTTTTCCATGTTTGCTCGCATTTTTGGCATGTTAGGTTGTTCACCAACTCTAGCGATCCTTACCAATGGAAGCATGGTCCCACGCAGTTTATCATATGTTGAGAATTCATGATGGGGTGTTTACATGATCATCTCTCAATCTTGTGCACATTTAACGTGCTTTCGGAGCAAAAGAAACTTTTCTGTTTTTAGAATTCACATGTGTTTTCCAATTAGACATGATTTTGGGGTGGAATTCATAGTTTACATGCACACACGCGTTTGTAAATGAGTTGTGATAAGTGGTGTGAGCGTTGAAGCACAGAGTGGCATTTGGAGGTTAAAATTCGGGGTTTTTGTGATAACCGACTCATATTGAGTTTTTATTATATATATATTTTTTCGGGTTTGACATGTGTTTTTCTCCATAATTCTTGTGCACTACACTAGTTTACTCATGTACACTTGTTTAAAAAAAAATTTGGCTGATTGGTAAGCCATGCGGTCGCTCAACATGAGGCAGAGCAACCACATGGAAGTGTACCATGCGGTCACATGGTACACTTAATTCTTCCCCCCCCTCCCGCCCCATTTTATTTCTCTATAACACAAACACAAACACACATCCCACACCAACACGCACACCACACGGACACGACCACTCCCCACAATGCACTCGCCCACTACTCTACAAGCACCACAACACATGACCACACTCCATACCATCTCCCCTAAGTATCCATTTAGACATTTCAAGGTATGTTTTCTTATGCCCTATACTTTCATCCTCTAATTTTATTCTTTTGTGCTTGAATTGATGCATTGAGGAGAATGGGCCTAGGTAGTTGTTGGATTGTGTGTTGTTGAATCAAATTTTTTGGGCTTGGATTTCACCATTATGATGGAGATATTCTTGTGAGATCATGATGCATTCTAGGTGTTTGTCAAAATGTCTAAGCACGTGTCTTCCCTTTTCATGGCTCATTTCAATTCTTCTGTTGTTTTCTTTGTGCCATGCAATGCATTTCATGTTCGAATGCCTTCACCATTGAGATTGCTTTCATCCATGTCACCATATGAGACACATGGCTAGGGCGTGTTACCTCACAGCACCTATTTTGCTCATCAATTTCCCTACCCAAATGACATCCGAATTGCATGAGTTTTTGATATATGCTAGACTACGTTGCCTACTTTCACATGCCCAGGAGATGCCAGAGAAATTATCGTTTTTTCACGACAGTGTCTGGGGGTGCATTTCTATAGTCGATCATGGCATTCCTTCACCACTTGCACGAAATAAACTTCATTCCCGTTGGTAACACACCCTGTCTACAAAGGTCTAGTCCGAGAATTTTACGCCAATTTCAATGGAGACATAGACACACCTGGATCGGAGCACCATCACCACACGTGGGTTCGGGGCAAATAGATTATGTTTACACTAGAGGTGATACGTGACTTTTATCAGCTTACTTGGGATCACATAGTCCCGATACCTAGGGATCTTCCATGGCCTGAAGTGGCGGCGATTTTGTTGGGGTGGGACAACGCTTGGCCTTTGGACACAGAGGTGTGGTACCAGATTGAACTCACACCATCCATCGCCATCCTTTGGCTATTCATTTGCTACAACATTGAGCCGACTCGCCACCGCTATTCCTTTCTAACTCCTAAAGTCGACGTTCTATTTTACCTGGTTTGGGGGCTTAAGATCGATCTCACCTCCCTCATCTATGAACAGATCCACACATTGGGAACTTCGCGGAGGATCGTCAGAATTCCTTAATCTTCTCGAGCTTTATCAGCGGCATTTGCAAGCGCGCCGGTGTTACCATCCCACCAGGGAAACTTCCGATCAAACCCAGTTCATTCATGAAATGCAGTTCATTGGAAGCTCAGGATAGAGAAATGATTAAACACTAGGACGCACGGAGGAGAGCCCTCAAGGGACAACATGCGCCTGTACAGAGTGCTGGGGCTGATGATATGGACATGCCCACGGTAATAGCAGCAGCACTACCACCACCTATTGGAGTTGATACCCAGATATTACAGTAGATGTTTGCCACCATGATTGGCTACAACAGAGAATTACAGAGTCTACAACAGGCCCTTAGGCTATGAGTACCGACATGGATCACCCACACTTTAGCTTCTAGGACCAGTAGGGAGACCATCGCCACCAGGAGAACGCTTGAGACGATGATTGAGAGATTGAGCTTGTATGCTGGTCGGGTGGATAATATACAACTTCGGGCTGATTCGATAGTGGATCGTTTGGGCACTCTTGAGGCTGAGGTACGGAGACAGTCATGTTTACTTCATGAGCATTCGAAGCTGATCCGAGGGTAGTCCGGGCTGCTCCAGGAGTAGACAGAGATGATGCAACAGATCCTTGCAAGACTGACTCCACTACAGGATGCTGGACCCAATTTTCCTCCTCCACCGTCCTCACCACCTCCTTTTTGATCAGGGAGTTTCCTAATCCCCACCTTTTGTGGTTGTATCCATTTCATCATTTACTTTCTGCATCACACTACATTTTCGACATTAGGGCAATGTTGTACTAAGTTTGGGAGATTTTGGTGGTAGGCTTTTATGACAATCTCAGCCATTCGCATAAGACTATTGTATTGCATTCTTTTCCTATCCGTGTCTGCTTGTTTATTTTATATGAATCGTGCTTCTACATTTGATTGCTTGTTGGTTATTGCCGCATTTACCTTATGTTTTGATGATTTTCTAGGTGAGTATTTAAAAAAAAAACTCATTTTCTTCAGTACTTATTTAGTTATTTATGTGCTTGTGTAGGTTTAATGGCCTTGCCGGCAATGATGATAATATTGGAAGCAGTATGGCTATAATTATGAAAATTGTGCATGTTGAAGTGATCGATACTTGTCCATGTGGAGACTTGACATTCTTGCACACAATACTTGTGTTAGGCATGTAAGCAAATGATGGGATATAGGAAGTTGAATAGAGTGAACATCATAGGTGAACCTCGAAAACTTCTATTGCACTATTCAAAAAACTATCATTTTAGAAGTTTGGAGATGTTTTAGATGTTACAAGGAAACATTGAGACAAGTAGGGACTTCATGTGTGAAAATGTGTTGTGTGGATTGGAGTAGACCAATGAGATAAAAACAAGGTAAAAGTTCCAAGTCAGAGGTTAGTTCTAGAAACTGGGTGTCTAAAAGAAAAGGGGTATTGCACTAATCATTGATCACTAAGGGCATCTGTTCGAGCCTGTATAACTCTAGTGATTAAGCATGTAAGGGTTTAAAACCTGGTGCCCTATGGTCATCTGACTTGGGAGTCATCGGCCTAAAGCTCGCTACAAGGGTTATATAGAAAGCAAATGAAAGATTTGAAAAACAAATTCTATTTATTCTTGAATAATTTACATGCCTCTATGTATGTAATGTATTGATTAACCCCAGACATCTTGTTGATAGAATCATATCTCTGATGTGGAGCAAGTAACCTAGTCTAGTCTTAGCGGTTGAACCAATCAAAGAAATTAGAGAATTCTCGCTTGTTAAAGTGTAAACTTATGATCGCGAGATCTATCCAAACCGAGAGGGTAAGGACTAAGTACATCAAAACTCTACTCTAGAACAAACTCATGGATCTTTGAGTGAAAAGAATAAGTTTGGGGGGTGTGAATCTCTCGAGCGAAGAAAGGAAAAATTTGACTACTGTAGGTCAGGATTTGCACTCATCATCAGTTTAGTATGTTTTGCATGAGTATACACACACATACACATCAAGTTCTGCATGCGATATGTGGAGGTTGATTTGAGTTTGCACTGTGGAAACTGTTCATTGGTTGATTACTGACTTTTGATCCTGAGATACGGTAAGCTATTAAACCATGTTTTGTGTAAAGATAGGTCATCATCTTGTTTGAGGACAAACACCAGTTCAAGTTTGGAAGATTTGATAAGTGCATTTTGTTCACTTAATTATGCGACAAAACATGACTAATCGCTGATATAAGTTCTTGAATATGACTTAATTCAATATAAATTGTTTTTGTAGGGCTACTTTGATGGAATGAATGAAGTGTACGGGAAAAAGGCTAAAATGACCAAAATGGAAGGAAATGAAAGTTCGGGGACTAAAGTGAAATTACTCAAAGTTTACCTGAATGATGAATCAAGCTTGGAATCCCACTAAGGACCCAATGTTTATAGTTAGAAGGAGGAAGAAGAGGAAACAACTTCTAAAAATGGAAGAAAAAAAAAGTTGGGGACTAAATTGCACTAGAAGAAACATTGTCCCATGTGATCACATGGGAATGTACCTTGCGATCGCCCAAACTCAATCAGGGAGTGCCCAAGAGCAATGTAATTAGCCTTTGCAATCGCATGGGGATACACTGTACGATTGTAGGGTATGTTTCTGACGCGAGAAATTTTGTTTCCTTTTTCGATCTACCCACTTATGGAATGATATTTACAGAATCTATTTAACCTAAAACTCATCCATAACCTAAGGTTACACATTCTTGGAGAGAAAAATACCATTGAAGAGCAAGGAGAAATGATAGAACAAGGGTTTCACTTCAAGATTCAAGCTTTAACTTCTAGTTCTTTGGTGATATATTCTTTTTATTACTTTCATTGTTGTTTTATTTTATCCATGTTAGGTTAGACCTTTTTATGTACTAAGTGAACGATAAACCTCACATTGTGATCTTTTAATTTTTATTTTGTAATTTGATATTTAAACACATTTGATGGATGTTGAATGATTTATATACATTACTTTTTCTCTACAATTATATGAGCAATAGTCGTATGAGTGTGGTGGCTTATTTTAAGCATTCGAAAGAAGGGAAATAAGCTCGACAAGTTATAAATCATCGTTTAGTTCATAGATGATAGAAATATATCGATGTGCTTTACGTGAATCTCTAAGTATTTACAAAACGTCATGCATTCTTGTATATTGCATTTATCATAGAAATATAGTCAAATGGTACGCTAGAATATGTTCAATTCTACTAGAAAGAGATTGTTGGATAAGTTAGAAACATTGATTCTTCAACCAATTCATCATGTTGTCAAATTGTGAAATATGAGTTAAAAGTGAACTTGCTTGGTGATTTGGGATCCTAGTACGTTTTTTCATACATTAATTTCTCCGACTTTTGAATTCAACGTCATTTTTGCACTTAGCTCATAATTTTAGTTTAATTTGCATAATAGTCATAGTTTAATCATAAAGTCATAAAAACAATCATCCTGAGTTTAATAGATTCGGTTAAAGTCGCGATAATAAAAATGAAGTTAAACCAATCCTCGTGGGAACGATACTAGAAATTCTAAGATTTCCACTTTATTACTTGTCAATGAACCGTGCACTTGCGGGATTCAAATTTGAAACATATTTTTGTGAACACTAATCTAGTGGAAAATCGGGATTAACTATGCTTAAATACCCTAGGCCTTATAGGTTACAGTTGTTGAATGAATGTGAGGAAGTCAAGGTGAATAGAAGGGTGTTAATAAATTCTCCAATTGGTAGCTATCATGATGAAGTATTGTGTGACATAGTACTTGTGCATGTGGGTTATATCTTGTTGCGGAGACCATGGCAATATGATAGGAAGGTGATACACGTTGTTACAAAAATAGATACATCTTTGTCAAGGGTGGAAAGTCTATTGCACTTGCACCATTAACACCAACGCAAGTGTATAAAGATGAAATGAAACTGAAAAAAGGAAGAAAAGAGATGGAAATAGTTAGAGAAAAAAAGAGAAAACATTAAGTAAGAGGGCATGAAAGAGAACAATGAGTTGACAAGTAAGACAGAAAATAGTGAGGTGGCTAAAATAGAGAAAAAGACAGAAGAGCCACATGAGAGAAAAGAAGAGGGGTCTTCCGAGAGAAGAGAAAAGCCGAGAGCAAATTTCTTTGCAAAGGAAAGTGAGTTGAAAAGAGCGATAGTCGAAAGACAACAAATGATTTTGCTAGTATATAAGGAGTCACTCCTCAATCTTGAAGAATCTAACCCATCTATCCCTAGCTTGACTATTTCTTTATTGCAGGAATTTGGAGATGTATTCTCGGAGGATGTGCTTAGTAGGTTGCCACCCATTCGAGGCATTGAACACCAAATTGACTTCGTACCCGGTGCAGTCATTCCAAGCTGACCAGCTTACTGAAGTAATCCCGAGGAGACAAAGGAATTTCAAAGGCAAGTGAAGGAGTTGATGAGCAAAGGGTATGTGAGAGAGAGCATAAGTCCACGTGCCTTGCCAATCCTACTAGTGCCAAAAAAGGATGGAACTTGGAGAATGTGCGTGGATTGCAGGGCCATCAATAACATAACAGTAAAGTATCATCATCCTATTCCTAGGTTAGATGACATGTTGGTGCATACATATTTAGCAAAATTGATCTTAAGAGTGGTTACCATCAAATTCGAATGAGGGAAGGTGATGAATGAAAAACCGTATTTAAAACTAAATATAGCTTGTATGAATGGTTGGTCATGTCGTTTGGACTCACTAATGCACCGAGCACTTTTATGAGTTTAATGACCCATGTTTTGTGTGCATTTATAGGAAAGTTTGTTGTGGTTTATTTTGATGACCTTTTAATCTACAATAAGGACCCCAATGAACATTTTGAACATTTACGGAGTGTGCTAGTAGTTTTAAGAAAAGAACAACTTTTTGCTAACGTTAAAAAGTGTGCATTTTTCTTGAAAGGGTTGTGTTTCTTGGATATGTGGTTAGTGCTCTAAGGGAATTAAGGTATATGAAGAAAAAATAAAAGCTATTAAATAATGGCCAACACCTAAAAGTATAACTGAGGTAAGAAGTTTTTATGGTTTGACTAGCTTCTATAGATGATTTGTAAAAGATTTTAGAACACTTGCCACACCACTCACCGAAGTTGTTAAAAAGAGTGTAGGTTTTAAAAGGGGCGATGAACAAGAGCATGCATTCAACACTATTAAGGACATGTTGTGTGAAGCACCGATTTTAGCACTACCTAATTTTAACAAAACTTTCGAGATTGAGTGTGATGCATCAGGTATAGGCATTGGAGCAGTTTTGATGCAGGATAGGAGGCCATAACTTATTTCAGTGAAAATTTAAGTGGAACAGTGCTCAACTATCCTACATATGACAAGGAGCTTTATTCAATTGTTCGAGCTTTGGAGACATGGCAGCATTACCTATGGCTAAAGGAGTTCGTGATTCACATTGATCATAAGTTACTGAAACATTTGCGGAGTCAAGGTAAGCTGGACAAAAGACATGCTAGATGGATGAAATTTATTGAGACATTTCTTTATGTCATCCGGTACAAACAATGTTAGGAAAATGTGGTGGCGAATGGGTTGTCCCGAAGGTATGTGCTTCTTACTTCTTTAAGTGTGAAGTTTCCTGGTTTTGAGTACATTAAGGACATGTATGTGAATGATTTAGATTTTTTCAGCATATATGAATCATACAATAAGAGTGCGGTAGACAAATTCTTTAAGCATGATGGTTATTTGTTTTGGGAAAATAAACTATGTGTTCTTAATTGTTCTATGTGTGAATTGTTGATTAAAGAAGCACACAACAATGGACTAATGGGTCACTTTGGGGTTGCAAAGACTTTAGAGATGTTAATGAAATATTTTTATTGGCCTAAAATGAGGATTAATGTAGAACGAACTTGTGATCAATGCATAACTTGTAAACATGCTAAGTCTAAGGTTTTACCTCACGGATTGTATACTCATTTACCAGTTCCTATTGAGCCTTGGGTTGATATCAACATGAATTTTGTTTTAGGTTTACCTAGGACTAAAACGGGTCGAGATTCAATATTTTTAGTGGTCGATAGGTTTTCTAAGATGACACATTTCATTCTATTTTATAAAACCGATGATACCACTAACATAACTTATTTGTTCTTTAAGGAAATAGTGCGTTTACATGGGGTTCCTAAGAGTATAGTATCAGATAGAGATGTTAAATTTCTTAGTCACTTTTGACGGGTTTGGTGGGGGTATGTTAGGCATAAAATTTTTGTTTTCTACTACATGTCACCCACAAACCGATAGGCAAACTAAAGTAGTCAATAGGACTATGATTCAATTGTTGCGTACTATGGTTAATAAAAATTTGAAAAGTTGAGAAAAATGCTTACCTTACGTTGAGTTTGCATACAATAGGGCTATACATTCTACTACTTCATGTTTAGTGTTTGAGATTGTTCATGGTTTAATCCATTAACACCATTGGATTTAATTTCTTTACCTGTGAATGAACGTGGAAGTTTAGATGGAAAAAAGAAGGCCGAGATGGTAAAGTTACTCCATGAGAATGTGAGATTACAAATTGAAAATAAAAACAAGTATTATGCGTCACGAGCTAAGAAGGGCTGAAAGAGCATTTCATTTGAACCCGATGATTATGTTTGGGTACATTTGAGAAATGAGTGCTTTCTAGAGCAAAGAAAATTGAAGTTGCAGCCACGGGGAAATGGATCGTTTCAAGTTCTCAAGAAAATCAATGACAATATATATAAGTTGGATTTTCCTGGAGAGTATAATGTTTCGGCTACTTTTAATGTATCTGATCTCTCTCTTTTTGATGCAGGTATAGATTCGATGACGAATCCTTTTGAAGAGGGAAGGGATGATGTAAGCATGGAGTCGAGCACGTCAAAGTCAAGCCCGGGAAATGATCCGTTAATTATCGAAGGAGGTCCGATAACACGATCGAGAGCAAAGCGGGTGAAAGAGACAATGTAATTGCTTGCTCAAGCTATGGTGGACGAAGTGTCGAAGTTAACAAGCTAATGAACAAGTTTCATGTTGGGTTCAAAAGAAGAAATCAAATGGATCAACTCCGTTCAAACAGCGAACGAGCAACGTGGATGAAAACGTGCATAATTTTCAGCTTGAGTGTCGGATGTCTGTCCATGAGTACATTCTGGAAATGGAATGAAATTATGCATAAGGGAAAAGATGATTCAAAATTAATACCATGAGATCGCACAATAGAAAAATCATGTGACCGTATGGAGTTCAGGAGCAATTTCAGATGAACCATAGGACAACAACCAATTCTACCATGCGGTCGCATATGCCAAAAGCGAGGTGATATTTTTCTTTTTTTGCGGATTTTCTATTGCAATAGGATTATACTCTTACCTTAATTTTGTAATCTTGGGAATATTATGCACGGTTTTAGCTTGATTTTAGGGCTAGTATAAATAGGATTTTTCATTCTTCATTAAGAACACATTATTGAGAATTATTTTACGAGGTAAATTTGCTTTCAATCCATTGTTTTTCATTGGTCAATTTGAGAATTTATCAAGAATCATTCTTGTGGCGTTCAAATCAATAAGGTAAGATTCTCAAAGATTCAATCAAAAGGGTCAACATTCGTTTATATTTTGTTGGTTATTTTGATTCGTTATTTCTAAATCAAATCCAAAACTTTGGCTCTTTGGCTTTCTTAAGTTCGATTTCAATTCCGTTGTGGGTTTCGTAGTTCTTCTCTACATGGGTTCACATCAGAACCAATCATAAGATCGCGAGCAAATGGGATCAATGAAGCCATGCATTTACTTGTTCAAGCTATAGAGGCCAAAAGTTTGAAGTTGAGAAGTCAAAATACCAAGTTTCATGTTGGGCATGAAGGTAGAAACAAGTTGGATGCACTGAAATCATAAAATAAAATTGGAAGCTAGTCGGATAACTACGCCGTCACATTGTATAAGACAGGATGTTGTTGCATGTACTATTTCCGAAATAAAGAAGTGGAATTTTAGTTGTTCTATGCGTTCATGGGAGTTATAACTATGCGGTCACATAATTCATTTCCTGGATACGTTTTTTCAGATTTTTCCTAGAAGTCATGGTATCTTTTTGTTATAATTCCGTTATAATTATGTTTTTATGAGTTTCCTATAATAGGATTCATTATGTAGAGCTACTATTGCTACGTGAGTTCACATGAAAAAACAAACAACTGGTAACCTATGAAGTGAAGCTGGACCAAGATTTACATTTAGGGCCCGACCCATACACTTGACCTAAAGTTTATTTGATATATATTTGTGCCCTTGGCCCTATTACATACATAACACACAGTTGAGTCCATTTAGTCACCTTTCGAGAGAAAAATCGAGGCTGCTTATTGTACTTTCTCTACTCCTTGCTTTCAGTCTCTTTGTGCAGACGTGTTACCTTTCTCTTTGCCAGCACTTTGGTCGATGATCTAGCTACTAGTTTGACCTTTCTATGCTTGATCTTACTGCCTCACTAGTGTCGTCTCAATGTTGCCTTTTTGCATGTCTTTCTTGACACGATCTGTTGGTTGCTTCGGCTTTCTCTATGCGAACTGTTGGCTACTTCTCTTGAGGTTTTGAGTGTGATTCTTGGCCACTCTCTAGTGGATCTTCTTTGTGTGGTTTTGGGTCACAAATCTGAGCCCAATACAAATCCATTTTGGTGCTAATCTTTGTGATACCGATAGATAAGTGTTATTCTTAATGCATAGCTTATTATTCTATTATTATTAATTGATTTGGAACTTACTTTGTGTTTGATCAGTTGAAAGTTGTATATAACTCCACAATTTGGTATCAGAGCTCTAGTAGCTCGATTGGTTGTTGATTTTCAATGCCATCGACTGAAAATTGGAATTTCTGTGATTGAGCCATGTGTATTGTTGCAATTGAAGTATAGGTCTGCTAATTTTGCAATAAGAACTTGAATTCTTAATTAATTTCGAATATCCCATTGTTATAGGCCATTGGTAAATTGACTGAAACTCTTTAATTACTACAAAACATGTCATTGTGTGGGGTGACCAATAGGATTGTGGTATTGCCTACTACTAGTATTTAGGACTATTTTCCTAAATTGTGATAATATTGTTTTTGTGGCTATATTGATCGTTTTTTAATTTTCGTATTGTTGCTGAGCTATTTGTTCTTAGATTTGTTACCTTTAACCTTACTTGGTTGAAAATTCCCTTGAGACCAAGGTTCGAACCTCATAAAAATCCTAGAATTTAGATTGCTGCATAACTGCGACCTATAGGACGTTCTTTGCATGGTTGTTTCTATGAAGGCTACTTAAGTGCTACATGTCTTATTTGTTAAGATGTTTGTGCGCCATTTTGACTTATGTCTTTTTAACAGTAAATGTGATTTTTCTATTTGGCAACAAAAGATGAAAAAAAATTTAGTATATCAAAAAACTTCAATAGTCATTGATAATTCTTTTGCCGCAATTGTGATCGAGGATCAGGAAAAATGAGTTTGACGAATTTGCCTATGCTTCTATTATCTTACACTCATCTAATTCTGTTTTGCGAAAAGTTAGCAAATATGATATTGTCGAAAAACTTTGGAAAAAGCTTGAGGAGCTTAGTTTGACTCAATCCATGCCCAACAAACTTTTCTTACATGAAATTTTTTTTTGGTTTCAAAATTGATTCCACAAAAGATTTGGATGGAAATCTTGACTTTTTCAACAAATTGGTTCAAGATATTACAAATTGTGGTGAAAAGTTCTGATGAATATAAAACTATTATTCTCTTTAATGTCATTTTTAATAATTCTAAGAAAGTTAAGAATGCAATCAAATATGGAAGGGAGACCCTTACATACAATACATTCATTGATACCTTAAATGTTAAGGAAAAGGAAATGAAAGTAGTAAGAAACGAGTGAAAAGCAGTAGAGATTCATCAAATGGGGGATACATTTCAGTTTAGGGGTGGTGAGGGGCAAAACAATGGTGGCAAGAAAAGTGGAGAGGTAGATTTAAGTTACAGGGAAAGGCAGAGGAAATGTTATGGTTGTAGGAAACAAGGGCATTTCATAAATGTCTGCCAAAAAGAGAAAAACAAATTAAGAGATCGGTGGGGGTGATAAACCCAGTAGGGCAAACGTTGTTGTCTAGAGGGATGAACATGGTGTGTTTCAGATGCTTTTAGATACTGAACCAGTTGAAATTAACCCGTCTATGAACTCCCATATGCATGAATGGATTCTTGACTCTGGTGTTTTTATTCATGTTATATCAAATAAAATGTGGTTTGATCATTTGCATGAGTTTGTTCATGAACATGTAGTTGTATGGGGTCGAGTCACATATAAGATTATTGGCATGGGTAGTGTGACTGTCAGTTTTGATAGTGGTTTTGTGCATACACTAAAAGAATTTAGGTATATTCCATATATGGGTAGGAATTTAATTTCTACGGGAGAGTTGAAGCGTATAAGTTTCACTGGTACACTTGGTGATGGAGTGTTAAAAATATTTAAATGAGCACTTAGAGCTTTTAAAGCTACTAGGAACAATGACATTTACATCATGCACGCTGAACTGATTAGTGGTTTAAATTCCACTATCACTACCATTGATCACACATAGAAGTGGCACAATAAGTTAGCTCATGTTAGTGTTAAGGCACTTAATTTCCTTAACGATGAGGGGGTGTTTGGTAAGGATCAGACATTTGACAAATCATTTTATGATCATTGTTTACTTGGTAAATATTGTAGGCTATCATTTACATTTAGCACACACAAGATATCTAGAGTGTTAGAATTCATTTATATTGATTTGTGGGGTTCGGGAAGCAATCCCACTTTTGGCATTAATAAAGATTTTTTGTCCATGATTGATGATTTCTCCATACGTGTGTGGGTTTATTTGCTGAAAGATAAATATGAAACTTTCATGAATTTTAAAAATTGGAAAGTTAAGGTGGAGAAACCGATTGGTAAAAAATAAAATGCTTGCGTACTAATAATGGTCTCGAGTTTTGCAATGCTAAATTTGATAATTTATGTAATGAATCTGACATCACTAGAAATGGGGACTGTAACTTACACTCCCTAACAAAATATGGTTGCTTGATAATGTTAGATGTATGATACTAAGTTCTGGTTTGCTTAGTTCTTTTTGGGGTGAAACTGTTATAACTACTTGTTATCTGACTAATATGACTCATTCTGCTACTTTAAATGGTGATACTTTGTACAAGATTTGGTATGTAAATGTGCTGATTATTCTATGCTTAGGACATATGGCTATGTTGCTTTTTCTCATCAAATCGAGCAAAAATTAGAACCTATAGATAAGAAGTGTGTCTTCTTAGACTACCCTGAGGGAGTTAAGAGATATAGGTTATGGGATAGAAGTGAGAATGTCGTGAGAATAATCATAAGTCGCTATGTCACGTTTAATGAGTCTAAGCTGCCTTTAAAAGAGAGTGATGAACAATAAGAAACTGTTAGGGAAGATTCCTCACTCGAGGTGAAGCGAGTAAGTGTCTTTATCCCCATTACCTCAAACGAGGTGGAGACTAATACACAAAATTAGCAGCACATAGAGTTAGAAGGTGATGATGAAGATGTTAAGGACAACCCTATTGACTAAAACCCTCTAACTGACTGTACCACAACGTATACTAGTTATCAACAACTAGTTGATAAGGAACCAAATACTTATGAAGAGGCTATGATGAGTGAAGAAAGTAAGAGGAGATGCTAGGTGTCGTGAGAGAAGAGATGGGTTCTCTTGCCAAACCTAGGACATGTTAAGAGGATCCTTGGTATGGAGATTAACTGGAATAAGTCTAATTTTTGCTTGTATGTGCATCAAACTCCCTACATGCTAAAAGTTTTAAAGAAACTTGGCATGCTTAATTGCAAACCTACTTCTGTGCCTCTTGGAAGTAATTTTATTTTGTCAAAAGAACAATTAACTGCTAATGATGAAAAAAGATAATTTATGAATAATTCCTTATTCAAATGTCATTGGTTTCGTTATGTACTTTATGGTCTATACTAGACCTGATTGGTTTTCACTATGAGAGTGTTAAGTAGGTATATGTCTAATCATGGTCCCAAACATTGTGAAGCATTAAAGTGGTTGCTTAAGTACTTAAATGGTGCTTTTGAAGCGAGGTTAGTTTATAAATTTGCTAAAAGTTTCACAGATGCTAACTATAATGGTGATAGAGATAATAGGAAATTTACTTCCTCTTATATGTTTACTTTGTGTGATTCCTGTGTGAGTTGGAAGTCATAGCTCCAATATATTGTTGCTTTATCTACTACTGAATCTGAGTATATTTCTACAACAGAAACTATTAAAGAAGTTTTGTGAGTTAGAGGTTTACTTATTGAATTGAGCGTTTTAAGCGATAACATGATAGTATACTCTGATATTCAATGAGCTATTTATCTGTATAATAATCCCGTGTTTCATGAATGCGCTAAACATATAGATTTTAGACTAAATTTTATTAGATATGTAGTGTCTCAAGATTTGATAAAGATTGAGAAAGTGTATTTAGATTATAACCATGAAGATATGGGCACTAACGTGCTCCCCCTGGTAAAATTTAGAAGTTTCCTTATACTTCTAAACATTGATAAATGTATGCGATGTTCAATTTTATTTGAAATCACGTTGTGTGACTATTAAACTAGTTTTTTTTTGCTCTTTTGTAGGTGTATTTGACATCAAGGTGGAGGATTGTTAGGTATTTTGATACCAAATACAAACCCAAGGAGATGATGAATTTGTCGGATCAGATTAATTCATATGGTTTCGTTTGCAACCCATTGTTGAGACTATTTTAATAGACTATTTTAATAGTCGAGATTTACATTTAGGGCCCGACCCATACACTTGACCTAAAGTGTGTGTGTGTGTGTGTGCGCGCCCTTTGTCCTATTACATACATAAGACGGTTAAATCCATTGAGCCCCCTTTTGAGAGAAAAATTGAGGCTGCTTCTTGTGCTTCATCTACTCACTACTTTTGGTCCCTTTCTCTTTGTTGGCACTTTGGCCGACTGTTTGGCCACTGGTTTGACCCTTCACCGCTTCCTTTCCCTACTTCATTGCTGCCGTCGTCTAGATGTTGCCTGATATGATCCGGGACATGCAATTACTTGGTCGGGTTACACGAGTCAAATGTTCAAGTAATGGAGTTCAGATGGATGAAATTGATAAGTCAATGTTCAAGTTTCGTGAAGGGCTCGGGAGCCGAAACGAGCTGTGTTCAATGTTTGGAAGATATTTGGAAAGAAAACAAATAGCGTGGATTAAAATGGGCATAATTCTCAACTCGGGTGTCAGATTTTCACCCATGAGTATAATTCAGAAACGTCACGAAATTTTGCACAAGGTTACGTAAACAAGTAGTGCTTTTGGACTTACAGTCATATAAAAACATACAGAGAATAAATTGGCGAAAAATAGTATAAAAATTTGGCGAGAATTTTATTGTTTTTGGTAGTTTCCTAGTTCGACTTAAATACCATCTTTTTAAAATCTTTTGTGATCTATTTGAATTAAGCACAAGATTATCTAGTTAAATTAGAGTTTTTCATAGTTTCATATAAATATGATATATTATTATTTGAAATCAAGACTTTTGACATAATGAATTGAGAATTTCTCTTTCCTTGGTCTTGATTGAAGATGTACCGAATTTATCAAATATTGTTATATTTATGTTATTCAATCTTTAGAACTTATCAAAGGATTATGCACCCTTTGTGACGTTCGCAAATCGAGGTTCGTTGGTTTTGTAATCAAGAGGTCATTCAAACTTCGTTTTTGTTTGATTGCTTGATTCAATAATTTGCGGGTCGAGATTCTACCGTCTACAACCTGAGTTGGGCTTTCCCGGCATTTTCAATTAATTCCATGATTTTCAAACTGATCTCACTCTTGAGTTTGTGTCATTTGGTATCAGAGCTGGGCTTCAGATTCATGTTCTATCTTTTTTTTTCTTTTGAGTCTTTTGTTTTTGTTCTTCGTGTTCTTTGTGTCTATTGTAAATTTGAGTCTTTGATCCAAAAAATCCCAAAAAAAGAGTCAAAAGTTATTTTTGGGCTAATCTAGGATCCAAATTAACTCTCATTTGTTTTGTCAATTTTGTAGTTGAATTTCGAGTTCAAAGAAAAAAAATTACTATTCACAAGGGTACTGTTCACGTCGCTACTGTTCACATTTTTTTTCTTGATTTATTTGGTTAGTATCACGATGGTGGAAAAATTGGGATTACATTTGGAACAACACCCTAAGCCTTATATGATGATTTGGTTGAAGGAGTGTGGGAAGGTAGATGTGACCAACCGTGTTTTATTGAATGTTACCATTAGGAAATATAGTGATGAAGTTTGGTGTGATGTAGTTCCATTAAAATCTTTTCATATCTTGTTTGGGAAACCTTGGAGGTATGAGAGGAATGCTATTTATGATATGGGGAGGAACGTATATAGGTTTCTTCAAGAAGAGGTAAAAATCATTCTGGCTCGGTTGACACTAGAACAATCCCTTGCAGACCGATGAAAGGTGAGGGGTGTAGTAGATGGGAAAAAGCAAGAAAGGGAGATGATCACACCGCAACAGAACACCGGAGTTGAATTGTAAGGGAAGTCCAGAAATAGGGAAGTTGAGATGAAGGATGGTGAATAGAAAAATACAGTTGATTTTGGGAAGAGTGAACCAATTAATGAGCCGGAGCACGAGCAGACCGATACAAAAATTGTAGAGATGGTTCAACAAAAGAGTGGACAAATAATAGATGAGTGTGTTGAGCAAATGGTTGAAAATATTTTGGGGGAATAAAAAGAAGAGTTTCATCATTTTGTATGATGTGGTGGAGACGATACACTATGAGTACGAGGACCCATATCCCATTGTTGGGAAAGATAACAAATTCAATCGTGTTTTGCTTAACCTTTTCTTTCAGGTTGATCATTGTATGTGGGAGTTCATACAACAACATCTATGGGTGATTGTGTTTGTGCTACAATACATTAATACATACAAAATGGATGTGTACCATGTATTAATCCTATACTATGGAAGGAATTTTTTTCCATTTGATCCAGGTAGTACAGTGATGAGTCGGGTAGTAGGCTGGTTATCCCTTATACGATTACAATGCACGAATTCGAGGACGAATCATTTCGAAGAGAAAGGGGATGATATGATCCAGGACAGGCAATCACTTGGTCGGGTTATACGAGTCAATGACTCAAGCAATAGAGTTCAGATGAGTGAAATTGACAAGCCAATGTTCAAGTTTCGTAAAGGACTCAGGAGTCGAAATGAGTTGGGTTCAAGGTTTGGAAGGTATGTGGAAAAAAACGAGTAGCGTGGATTAAAATGGGCATAACTCTCAGCTCAGGTGTCGAATTTTCGCTCATGAGTACAATTCGAAATCGTCACAAACTTATGCACAATGCTTTGTAGGTCTGTGTCACTTTTGGGCTTGCAATCGCACAGAAACATACCGAAAACAAGTTGACGAAAAATAGTATAAAAATTTGACGAGAATTTTATCTTTTTGGTAGTTTCCTAATTTGACTTAAATAACATCTTTTTAGCATCTTTTGTGATCTATTTGAATTAAGCATGAGATTATCTAGCTAAATTAGGATTTTTCATAGTTTCATATAAATAGGATCTATTATTATTTGAAACCAAGACTTTTGATATAATGAATTGAGAATTTCTCTCTCCTTGTTCTTGATTGAAGATGTACCGAACTTATCAAATATTGTTATATTTGTGGCATTCAACCTTTAGAATTTATCAAATGATTAGACACCCTTTGTGGTTTTCGCAAATCGAGGTTCATTGGTTTTGTAATTAAGAGGTCATGCAAACTTCATTTTTGTTTGGTTGCTTTGTTCAATAATTTGACGAACGATATTCTACCGTCTACAACCTGAATTTGAGTTTCCCCAATTTTTTCAATTAATTCCATGATTTTCACGTTGATCCCGCTCTCGGGTTCACGTGTAATACTCCAAAATTTTATGCTCGTTTAACTTGCTCATTTAATTTTTAGTATGATAATTTAACTTTTCAAACTTTTATATGGCCACGATTATTAGTGATTGCCAAGTTTTCACTGCTGGTTGATTAAAAGTTTGCCAAGATTAGTTAATTAGGTTTTTTGGAGTTAATGTCAAATTTTACACCTAATAAGAATTTCTTTTCCACTTGGCCGAGAGTAAAATGTTACTTTGTAGTGAAGTAACAAGCAAGCATAAGGTGGCTAAGACAAGCATGAGGTGTTTAGTGTTTAACTTAAACATGAGGTGTTTATCTTTGTAGTGAAGTAACAAGCAAGCATGAGATGTTTAGTGTTTAATATTCAAACACGAGGTGTATCTTTGTAGTAACAATCAAACATGTGGTGTCAACTAGTTGCAAGCTATCTTTATAGTAGAGTAGTTTTTCCTAGTATGGCAAGCATGAAGTGTTTAACTTAAGCATGAGGTGTTTAGTTAAATTTATGAAGTGCATCCATGCAACTCACATGTAGATGTAGGCACCAAACTTTAACTTTATAGATAGTAATCCTTTACACCTTACTTAGTCCATAGGTTTTTCTTACCTATAAATAATTAAGAAAGGTTTCCTTCAAATATCTTTGCAACCAAAAATCTCTTTCAAAGAAAAATAAATAGCAAGAGTTAGTGAAGGAAGGTAAAGAGAAAAAGATAAAGTAAGAATAGAAGGAGAAGAGCAAATGCTAGCACTTTCAAGTACACTTTTCAACCCCAAGTTTTAAGGTAAGATACTTTCTATACTCAAGTGGTAAGATTTCATGGTAATATTTATGTTTAAGCTATGTGATAAAGACAATTTTTATACGTTTATGTTGGTTCATAAACATGAATAATCATCGATAAACATTTGGAATAGAGCTTAATTTGTGTGAATTGTGTTTGTAGGGCAACAATGAAGATTATGGTGGAAATTAGAAGAAAAGTAGAGAAAATGGGCCAAAACGAAGGAAAACAAAAGTTCGGGGACCAAAATGCAAATAACCAAAAGGTGACCCGAGGCCAACTCAAGAGCGTACATGAGCTTAATCATACATTGAGGAATGCATGGGATGATTGGAGGAAAAGAATGAACAAAAAAGGTCAAGACAAGAGAAGAATGAAGTTCGAGGACCAAAATGAAGATATGTGATAGTTGTTTACTCCTTGCGGGTGCAAGGTATAATCCTCCATGCAGCCGCAAGCAAGGATGCAGGGAAAAATTTTGGAAAAAAGTTACTCCTTGCGGGTGCAAGGAATTTGTCCTTGCGGCCGCAAGGAAGAAATTCGGCGCGAATTTTCTGGTTTCCTTATCCGACTCCAACACGTATGGTAATGATTCTAGGGCAACTATAAAAGCAAAAATACGTCCAGAAACTAGGGTTATGCCTTCCTAGAGAGAAAAACAACCTTTTTGGAGCGAGAACGAAGGCAATGACGAAGGATTTTACTCCAAGATCGAAGATTTCAAGCTTTACATTCAAGAATTGGGTGATGTCTTCTCCTAAATATTTTCTTTATTATTTTAATTTATCAATGCTAGGCTAGGTTTTTAATTGTACTAGGTGAACGATGAACCTCGTATTGTCAACTTTTAATTTCTATTTTGCAATTTGATATTTAAACACGTTTGATGGATGTTGAATGATTTATATACACTTTCTTGTCTCTACAATTATATGTGCAATGGTTGTATGAGTTTGGGCGATTATTTTATGCATTCGAAAGAAGGGAAATAGATTCTACAAGGTATAAATCATCGTAAGGTCCGATAGGGGATAGAAATATACCGCTATACTTTATGTGAATCTCGAAGTGTTTACTAAACGTCATGCATTCTTGTATATTGCATTTGTCATAGAAATATAGTCAAATGATATGCTAGAATATGTTCAATTCTACTTGAAAGAGATTATTGAATAAGTTAGAAACATTGATTTTTTAACCAATTCATCGTGTTGTCAAATTGTGAAATAGGAGTTACAAAGTGAACTTGCTTGGTGATTCGGGATCCTAGTACGCTTTTTCATACATTAATTTCTTCAACTTTTGCATTTAACCATCATTATTGCATTTAGTCGAAATTTTAGTTTAATTTACATTTAGTCATAGTTTAATCATAAAATCTAGAACAATCATCTTGAATTTAATAGATTCGGTTAAGGTCGAGATAATAATAATCACGTTAAATCAATCCTCGTGGGAACGATACTCGAAATTCTAGGATTTTCACTTTATTACTTGTCAAAGAACCGTGCACTTGCGGTGATTTAAATTCGAAACATATTTTCGTGAACAAGTTTTTGGCGCCGTTGCCGGGGATTGAGTATTAATTTGATTTTTGTTATTTAAACACTAATTCGAACTTTGTTTTTATTTTATTATTGTTTTTATTTTTTGGCTAACCCCGTACTATTAATCTATCTCGTGTTTGCACTATCTCCTTATATCTTTTTCAGATGATTGCATGATTCTAACTTGGTAAGGCAATGAAATTTTTGCAATGGATAATCTCTGCATACATTATGAAGATATGTTTGGAGAATACCCAAGTTGTTATAATTGTTACGCGATGCATTGTACTAGACAGTGTTTGCCTTGACACTCTTGTTTCAACACGCCGAAACTCATGATATTTAGAGAATATTTAAAGTGTCGGAAGCGAGCAATTGACGAAAACCATGAAGGGTACATGTTGTTCGTTGGAGATTTTATACCTGACAATTGGGATGAGGACTTCAAACTGGTAGGAGATGGTTCTCCTCTATTTCATGAAAAAGTAATTGCAAAGTATTTTGAAAAATTGATCAAGTTGGATGAAGGCGATATGCTTTTGGGAGATTGCACGTATTGGGAAGAATTTCGTTATTGGGGGTACAATCCACTTGAAAGGGTCGTAAGGACCGACTTTTCATTGCCTATGGATTTAGATTGCGGACCAATCATTTCACTCGATAGGAGTTCATCAATTGAAGAGGAGCAAAAAACGAGTGAAAATTTAATCACAGTGGAGCTCAGCGAGGATGAGGCGATCAATAAGGAGGAAATCAACTCATATTTTTTCGACTTTATTGATTGTCCAAAAATTGATTTTGTGATTAAGCCCGACGAGGAAATACAGATCTACATAGTTGAAGTTGAGTCAGATGAAATAGATAAGTCCTATTATGTTGAAAATGGCAAGGAAGATGTGTGGAGATCAAATGAAAAGTGGACCAAAGCCAAAAGAAGAAAGATGGACAAAACATCAAAAGCTTTCTTTAGGTGCCCGTGATTAGTCGTCATACAGTCGAGCTATAGACTATAAACAAGCGCTGGTTGGGAGGCAACCCAACAATTCTTCCCTTTTATTTATTTCGCTTTATGCATTAGATTAGGAATTTCTTTTTCAAGTTTTTTATAATTTTTAATAAGATTACTTTTTCATCGTCTTTACAGGTAATAAAAGAGCCTATGCATGGTCCACATTATTTTTCCTCCACCATCTTCACATTCGCATATCTATCGATCAGGGGAGTATTTATCACCATTTATTCTTTATCTCCTGTGAATTTGTCCTTGATTTTCTGCGCTGCTAAGTTTGTATTTTATTATTCTTTAAACATTGAGGACAATGTTCTATATACGTTTGGGGGTGGGACAATGTTGTTATATATACGTTTGTGTGATTGTGTGAAAAAAAAATTGTATTTTTGTGTGAGTATAATGGCCTTGCCGGCAATGATGAGAATATTGGAATCAGTATAGCTATGAATAGGGAAAATTATGCATGCTTAATTGATTGATACTTGTCTATGTGGAACTTGACATTTTTGCGCACAATAATTGTGTTGGGCATGCTTAGCTAATGATGGGATGTTTGAGTCATAGTGGAGTTGAACATGATAGGTCACCTCGAAAACTTCTATTGCACCATTCGAAAAATCATCATTTTAGAAGTTTGGAGATGATTTAGCTGTTACAGGGGAACATTGAGATAAGTATGGATTCCATGTGTGAGAATTATATTGTGTGGATTGGATTAGACCAATGAGACAAAAACGAGGTAAAAGTTCCAAATCAGAGATTGGGTCTAGAAATTGGGTGTCTAAAAGAAAGGAGGCATTACACTAATCATTGAATCGCTAAGACATCTATTCGGGCCTGTATAACTCGAGTGATTAAGCCTGTAAGGGTTTAAAATCTGGTGCCCTATGGTCATCTGACTTGGGAGTCATCGGCCTAAAGCTCGCTACAGGGTTATATAGAAAGCAAATGGAAGGTGTCAGATAAAAAAAAAAAGAACAAAAATCTATCATTTGATGAAATTATACATGTTTCTGTGTATGAAATGCATTGATTAGCCCCAGACATCTTGTTGATAGAATTATATCTCTGATGCGAAGCAAGTAACCTAGTCTAGTCTTAATGGTTGAAACAATCAAAGAAATAGGAGAATCCATGCTTGTCGAATTGTGAACTCATGACCGCGAGATCTATCCAAATAGAGAGGGTGAGGACTAAGTAAATCAAAACTACACTCTAGAACACACCCATGGACCGTTGAGTGAAAAGAATAAGTTTGGGGGGTATGAATCTCGAGCGAAGAAAGAAAGAAAATTTAACTATTGCAGGTCGGGATTTGCACCCATCATCAGTTTGGTATGCTTTGCATGAGTATGCACACACATACACATCAAGTTTTGCATGTGATAGGTGGAAGTCGATTTGAGTTTACACTGTGGAAACTGTTCATTGGTTAATTACTGAATTCTAACCCTGAGATACGGCAGGCTGTTAAACTATGTTTTGCGTAAAGTTAGGTCATCATCTTGTTTGAGGACAAACACCAATTCAAGTTTGGGGAATTTGATAAGTGCGTTTTGCGCACTTAATTATGCGACAAAACATGATTAATTGTTGATATAATTGCTTGAATACAGCTTAATCCAATATGAATTGTGTTTGTAGGTTTACTTTGATGGAAATAATGAAATATGCGCGAAAAAGGTGAAAATGACCAAAATGGAAGGAAATGAAAGTTCGGGGACTAAATTGCAATTATTCATAAGTTGACCCGAACAATGAACCGAGCATGGAACCTCGCTAAAGATCTAATTGTCAATATTATGGATGACTAGAAGAAGATGGAAGAGGAAGAAAAACCAAAAGTGGAATGAAAAGAAGATTGTGGACCAATTTGAACTAGAAGCGAAAATTCATCCATGCTATAGCATGAGATTATACTTTGCTATAGCCCAGACCTCAACAGTGATTTTCAGGAAGGATTTACTTTGCCCATGCTACAGCATGGAAGTATACCTTGCTATAGCAAGGGGTATTCTGGGCGAGAAATTCTTAAGTTTCCTTATCCAACTACAACTCTTATGGTAATGATTCTAGGGCAACTATAAAAGCCTAAACTCGTCCTAGACTAGGATTATGCATTCTTAGAGAGAAAAACACGATTGAAGAGCAAGGAAAAAGGCGAGAACAAGGGTTTCACTTCAAGATTCAAGTTTCAAGTTTTAAACCCTAATTCTTTGGTGATGTCCTCTCTTGATTTTTTTTATTATTCTTCAACTTTAGTCATGCTAGGCTAGACTTTTTATGTACTAGGTGAACGATGAACCTCGTATTGTGAACTTTTAATTTCTATTTTGCAATTTGATATTGAAACATGTTTGATGGATGTTGAATGATTTATATACACATTCTTGTCTCTACAATTATATGCGCAATAGTTGTATGAGTTTGAGTGATTTATTTTATGCATTCGAAAGAAGGGAAATAGATTCTACAAGGTATAAATCATCGTAAGGTCCGATAGGGGATAGAAATATACCGTTATGCTTTATGTGAATCTCTAAGTGTTTACAAAATGTCATGCATTCTTGTATATTGCATTTGTCATAGAAATATAGTCAAATGGTATGCTAGAATATGTTCAATTCTACTCGAAAGACATTATTGAATAACTTAGAAACATTGATTTTTCAACCAATTCATCGTGTTGTCAAATTGTGAAATAGGAGTTACAAAGTGAACTTGCTTGGTAATTCGGGATCCTAGTACGCTTTTTCATACATTAATTTCTTCAACTTTTGCATTTAACCATCATTATTGCATTTAGTCGAAATTTTAGTTTGATTTACATTTTAGTCATAGTTACTCATAAAATCTAGAACAATCATCTTGAATTTAATAGATTCGGTTAAGGTCGAGATAATAATAATCACGTTAAATCAATCCTCGTGGGAACGATACTCGAAATTCTAGGATTTTCACTTTATTACTTGTCAACGAACCGTGCACTTGCGGTGATTTAAATTCGAAACATATTTTCGTGAACAAAGCTGATAAAAGTCTTGGATCACCTCCGGTGTGAATAGAATCCACTTGCCCCGAACCCATGTTTGGTGAAGGTGTTTCGACCCAGGGGTGTCTATGTCCATATTGAAGTTGGCGTAGAATTTTCGGACTAGACCTTCGTGGACAGGGTGTGGTCGTGCCACCAATTTCTCCCATCCACAGTTCATAACCAACGTGCACAATTCAAATCCCAGAAAATCTTCGAGTTTAACCGGCCTCTGGCGTGTAGTTGCCAATCCGAGATGACATCGGTGTATCTGATCCGAACATCGGGACCCAGAAAATGCCGCACACCCTCTTTAGGTGTTTAGGTGCGGGCTGTGCCAGAGGTGGTGGGAACCTTCTCCTTGCCTTTGGAAGTGCGTTTCGGCGGCATCCTACAAAAGAGAAAAATAAAGGAATCAGTCCATCAAAATAATAAGGGGATGGAAACATAAGTCTACAGAAATGCCCCAAAATCCCCCAACCTTGCTTCAATAATTAAGAAAGTCCATGTTGGTGTGTATTAAGAGATATAGCAAAGTGAAAACGTGGTGTACCAATTGGAACTAAGTGCAGTGCAAGCAAGTGGGGAAAAAGTGCCATGAATGACCAGGGATATTCACCCTCGGACACCGCCGAGAAAAAATAATATTTTCCTGGGCATCGCCGAGGCATGGGGTAGGTAGCAACGTGGTCCAGTACATATCAAAAATTCATGCAAATCGAATGTCATTTGGGTAGGGAGATCGATGGGCAAAGTAGGTGCCGTGAGGTAAAACGCCCTAGCCATATGTCTCACATGGTGACATGGATGACATTGATCGCAATGGTGAATGCATATTAACATGAAATGCAATGTAGGGCATAAAGAAACCAACGGACGGTGCGAGTGAGCCAAGAGAAGAGAAAACATACAAGTAGACATTTTATCAAACACCTAGAGTGCATCATATTTTCTCAAGAATGTTTCAATCACCATGGTGGAATTCAAGCCAAAAAATTTTATCCAACAACTACCTAGGCCCCATCACCACAATGCATGATGTCAAGCATAAAAGAAAAATGTGGAGTAAGAAAGCACAATGAAACATACCTAGAAATTGTGTGATTGGAGGTGGAGTGTGGTGATATTTTGGGGGGTTGGAGACCGGGTTTCTAGAAATAGTGTGTGTCGTGAGTTGGGTGGCGGAGTGACCGTGTGCGAGTGTGGGTGTCGTGTGTGGGCGTGGCGGTCGTGTGTAGGGAGTAAAGAGAAGAAGGAAAAGAAAAAGAAAAAAAAATAAAAAGGGGGGGGGGGATTATATACGTGCCATGCGGTCGCATGGCACATGAGGGCAGGGCCAATTTCGGCCCTGCCCCATGTTGGGCGACCGCATGGCTGGTTCAGCCATGCGGTCACATGGCTAACCAGTTAGCCAATTTTTTTTTTTTGATTATCATAGGAATAAAATAGTGCAATGCAACTCTAAGTAGAGTGGAAAACACATGCCGACCCCGAAAGAGTTCAATGTGGATTGGTGTGCACCGAAAACTCGATATTGGAACCCCCAATGCCATTCGATGTTGTGATGCTTTCACGACATGACCACATGCATTTTAAACCATTGTGTGTGCGTGGGAGCCATGAATTTCACTCTAAAGGCAATTTTAGAATCCTGGAAGCACCGGTGGGTCCCCAAAACACAAGATTTGCTTCTTTTACCCTCGAAACACGTGAATTGTGCACAAAATGGACAAATGAGCATTTAAATACTCCCACATGGATTCTCAATATAAGATAAACTGTAAGGAACCATGCTATCACGTGTAAGGCTCGAGATAGCTGGTGAACAACCTAATATGCCACAAATGACAGAAAACATGGAAAAACTCAACTTTCACCAAAAACCTCCATTTTAGCTAACATCCCCAAAATGTTTCAAACCACGATTGGGCATTCCTCGAGGTGCAGATGAACAGTAATAATAAATCAAACACCAGTATCAACCATGAAATCGCATGTTGGACTTATAAAGACGCAGAAAACGTTCTTTTAGCCTAGATATGCGAGAGTTTGATTTCTGATCACCCAAAATTTATGCGAACACCACACATGACAGATTTAATGCATGCAACACTAATATGAACTATGCATGGACATGTGGTGAACAAAAGAGGGGTACTATGACCTAAAACTACCAAAAATTGCAGAAAACTGAAAGTGTATAAATCAAAAGAAATAAAGCGGAATAAGTAAAAGGGTAGAATTGATGGGTTGCCTCCCATCCAGCGCTAGTTTATAGTCAATAGCTCGACTGTACCGACTGGAGATCACTTTGGTGGCTTAAGATGAATGGTAGATTTGTCTTTTGAGAAGTCCCCACTCCAATAGTGCTTTAAGCGCTGTCCATTGACCCTGAATGTCCCTTTGCTCTCATGAGTGATCTCCACTGCCCAGTGTGGGAACACGTGTGTGATAGTGTATGGACCAGACCACCTTGACCTCAGTTTTCCCGGAAAGAGCTTTAGGCGAGAATTGAACAGAACCTGCTGCCCCACAAGAAACTCCCGTCTCTGAATATGCACGTCATGAAACTTCTTAGTTCGCTCCTTGTAGATTTTGGCATTCTCATAAGCTTCCTGACGAAACTCATCCATTTCATTTAACTGAAGTAAAAGTTGTTCCCCCGCTGCTTGCAAATCCAAATTCAACTTGTGGAGTGCCCGTTAAGCCCGATGCTCTAACTCCACTGGAAGATGGCAAGCTTTTCCAAACACCAGACGGTATGGTGACATCCCAATAGGTGTTTTGAATGCTGTTCTGTAGGCCCACAGAGCATCATCCAACTTCTTGGACCAGTCCTTCCGTAAAGAATTTACCGTGACCTCCAGTATTTTTTTTAACTCCCTGTTGGAAACTTCAACTTGCCCGCTGGTCTGAGGATGATATGGGGTTGCGATGCGGTGTTTGACCCCATACTTGCTCAGCAACTGTTCGAACTGACGATTACAGAAGTGTTTGCCCCCATCACTAATGATAGCTCGCGGTGTGCCATAACGAATGAAAATGTATTTCTTGAGGAAACCAACCACCACTTTTGCATCATTGGTAAGTAATGATACTGCTTCTACCCACTTGGAGACATAGTCGACTGCCACAAGTATATATTGATTGGAAAATGACGATGAGAATGGTCCCATGAAGTCGATCCCCCAGACATCAAATAACTCTATTTCCAGAATGCTTGTCAAAGGCATTTCATTCTTTCTTGAGATATTCCCCGTACGTTGACACCGATCACACCTCTTCACGAATTCAAAAGAGTCTCTGAACAATGTAGGCCAATAAAACCCCGACTGTAAAACTTTTGCTGCTGTCTTGGAAGCTCCAAAATGCCTCGCATATGTTGATGAATGGAAATGTTCGAAGATCTGATGTACCTCTTCTTCAGGCACGCACCGTCGGATAATCTGATCTGCCCCTCGCCTATAGAGAATTGGGTCTTCCCAAAAATAATACTTCAGATCTACAAAGAACTTCTTCATCTGATGAGCATAATACTCTGGTGGGGGAATAGACTTGGCTAGATAGTTCACAACATCAGCATACCACGGTACTTTCTCCACGCTGAGGAGTTGTTCATCTAGAAAAATCTCATTGATCTCCACTACTGCATCTGGTTGACTGAACTCCAGCCGGAATAAGTGGTCAGTTACCACGTTCTCACTCCCCTTTTTATCCCTGATTTCTATGTCGAACTCTTGTAGCAGTAATACCCATCGTATCAATCTTGGCTTAGCATCCTTCTTGGTCATTGGATATTTCAATACATGATCAGTGTAGACAACAACCTTTGACCCAACCAAATAAGGGCAGAATTTATCAAATGCATATACAACCGCTAATAACTCCTTTTCTGTAGTTGCATAGTTCATCTGTGCATCATTCAAGGTTTTGCTGGCGTAGTATATCACATGAAAGATTTTGTTGATGCGTTGTCCCAAAACCACTCCCACGGCGTAATCACTGGCATCACACGTTAATTCAAATGGTAATTCCCAATCTGGTGCGACTACTACTGGAGCCGAAGTAAGCTTCTCTTTTAGGGTGTGAAAAGCCGTCAAACACTCATTATCAAAGTCAAATGAGCTGTCTTTCATCAATAAGTTGCATAGTGGCTTCGTGATCTTCGAGAAATCCTTGATGAATCGTCTGTAAAACCCGACATGACCTAGAAAGTTGCGAACGCCCTTGACAGAAGTTGGTGGCGGTAGTTTCTCGATGACTTGAATCTTTGCCCTATCCACTTCAATTCCCTTCGCTGAAACCCGATGTCCCAACACAATACCTTCCTGCACCATGAAATGGCATTTCTCCCAGTTTAATACCAGATTCGTTTTTCTATATCTTTCTAGCACCAAGTTCAGATGTTCCAAGCACTGATC